>JAODAL010032942.1:0-46242 GCA_025379985.1 Phyllomedusa bahiana | reverse complement strand
GTAGTCGAAAAGTCTCCCAGTCCCCTGCCCGGACAGATTTTTCGCTTCGTTCCGGGGACTAAACATTGGAATAAACCCTTTTTATTCATCATGTAGTCCTGGGGGACTGACAAAAAAAATTTGGCCTCCTGGGAAGGGGCCCTAAACAAAGGGGCAGGGGTCACGTAATGAGCTCCCAATGGCTGACAAAATTTTTAAAAACCAGGGGATTTAATCCTGTCCACCTGGAAAATAAAAAAAACCCTTTTAAAGGGCCCTTTCTCTGTTCTTTACTTCCGGCCTAACATATGCAGGGGGAAATTTCCCAATTTGGGGGGGGAAACACCCGAAAATTTCAGAGTGTGTTTGGGGGGGGCCTTTTCTGCCCCCTGAAAACCAGGGGGGGTTTTTCCGGGGTTTTGTGGGAAAATGGGTTTGAAGTGAAATCACATTTTCCCCGGGCCATTTCAGAATTCTTCTGAAATCGGTGGAAGATTTCCCGGAAACCCTTTTTCCCCCAACCCAAGTTTGGGCCCAACCCATGGGGGCGCAGGGGACCATCCCTCCTGGGTGCAGCAGGGGACATCATTTTACTCCCTTTGGGCCCCCTTCACCATGGTTCCGTTTTTCCCCATTTGGGCCCGGGGGGAAACCCAACACTTTTGATTTTTGGGCCGAAAGCCGGAGCAGTTCCTCCCCTTTTGTGACCGTTTCGACCAAGGGGAAAAAGTAAGGTTTTTGGAACCCCGGGCGTAAAAAACCCCCGCGGTCCCCTTTAAAAATTTTGTAGGGGGAGCAGAAATTGTGGAGGCTGAGATGGGGGGTTTTTGGTGGGGGTAGGAGGGGGCGGAAAAGGGGCGAAAGGACCCCGCATTTTAAACAACGTGGAGGGGGAAAGGGCGTTCGGGTCCAAGTTGTTGGGGGTGCCGGGGGCAGGAAGCACATTCACTCAGTGGGTTTTAAAGGACTTTGTACGGGCCCTGCCCGGGGTTGTTACAGTCCGACGTCCCGTTTCCGGCCCCTTGGAACAAAAAACCGATACGCCAAGGAATGGCCCACTTTCGGGGTTATTTACATATTTATGAAGTGCTGGTACTCCCTTTTTTGGGGAAAAAAAATTGCGGTTTGGAAATCTCCTCTCTGGGTGGGGAAACAAGCCATTAGTTCTCTGAACGGTGCAGAGTCCACCTTTTGGGAAAGGCAGGGACTGCAGTCCCAAAAACAATTTTTGGAAGAGACCCACGGTCAGTTTTCTGCACCTAGGAGGGGTTGGGGACGTATATTGTTGTCTTTTTTGAATGCCTCACTGAACGACTGCGGGCGTGTTGAGAAAGCGAGGAGCAGGAGCTTTCTGGCCGGGGTAAAGATGATTTTCAAAGGGGAAACAGCTCCCTTCTCAGAGGGTTTGGAGCCTTTGATTTTGGCTGAAATTGGCATGCGTGCCACGGGGGCGCTGCTGCTGCTTTTTTGTTTTGTGGGGGGGCCAGGATGGACCAAACCAAAATTTGGGAGCCACGTTATCTCCCGGGAAAAACCGGGGGTTAAGGGGCTTTGTGTTAAAGCGGGGCCGTGGTGCCAACTTTTCCCTTCCCTGGCCACGCTTCATTTCTCCCTACAGATTGTACAAAATCCCCCAAATTCGGCTCCCCGGTGTCTTAGCAAAAAATTTTGCCACCCCGCGAGAAAGCTGTTTTTCCCACCACCTCCTCCCCGGATTTGCTATTTTCCCGGGCCCGTTTCCCTCGCTGACCCCACTGTGCCCGCTATTTTCCGGGGACCGGTCAAAAGCGGGTTTTTTTACCCCGTGGCTGCTTGGCCCCCGCCCACCCCCACTGTTTCTACCCTGCAGGACTCATGCCCCCCAAAAACCCACTTGCTGGCTGCGCCTTTGGGCCTTTGAGGGCGTAAGCTAAACGCCCTTTTCTCCTGCGATGAGAACCCTTTCCCCCCCCCGGGGCACCAAAGTCCCGGTTAGCTACCCATAAATCAATTTGTGTTTTCATGGGCATTGCGTCCTAAATAACCCGGCGGGGAAACGAGGCTGCCCCCCCCAAAACCAGGGGACCCCCCTTTCCACTCTAAAACATCTAAAACTTTGCCCCCCTACTGCAAGAAGCGGGGGGAATTTTCCCCCCCTTTATTTTTTCGCTCCCCAAAGTACTGCTGCCCGCCCCCCCTAAATTTGTTCATCCCCCGCTTTAAAAGTGGCGCTGAGCCCAGCCCAAACAATAGATCCTGGCTGGGGGGGAACCCGGGAGGGGGCCCAGAGGCGGGTTTGGGGGACAGGTGGGGGCCCCGCTAAACCCCCCTCCCGGGCCCCAATCCCAAAACTAAGGGTTTGTTGAAGTTCCCCACCGACTTTTGGGGCGGGGTTGTCAATTTTAATCTGGGGGGAAAAAAGGGGAGACCAGTCAACCAAAAAGAACCCTTGGGGGTTGGGCCGGCAGCACACAGCCCCCAAGATGCCCCGGGGGCAGTTGGGGCCTCCCCAAAGTGCCCCCCTTTGCGGCCGACTTTCCCCTTGCTGTGCTGCGACCTTTGGGCCTGCCCCGGGTTTGTTTGTGCTCTGCCACTCGCGGGGTGAAGAGCCTGCCCCCTTCTCTTCTGCCCTACTTTTGTTCTAAAATTTTTCAGTTTACTGTTTGATAAAATTTTAATCTGTATTTGATAAATACAAAACCCTTATTTAAACTCGAAAATGAACCCCCCTAAGAAGTTTGGGGAAACCCCTTGGGATAAAAATTCCCGCTCCAAAAAAAGGGGCAGGAAAAATTGACTTTATGTGCCTTTTAAAAACTCTGTGTTTTTTTACTGAATAAAAAAGAAAAAAACCAGGCCCTTAATTAACCCTTTCGGAAACGAATTATGCTACGGGAATTTCTTTGTGGGGTGAAAAAAAAAATTTTTCTTTTCCCCTGGGGTAAAAACTGCGAAAAACACTTTATTTAAACCTGGATTTTTTAAAAATTGCGCAAAAGAATTGAGAAACCCAAAAAAACTACCATTTTTGTACCCGTGTTTACAAGGGAAAAGTTTTTTTACGAAACACAAAAAAGAGGAAAACCTTGTTTTTAAACCTTGGGTTTGTGTTTTTATGCTACAGGAAAAATGTATTTTTTGGGGGTTTTGAAAAAGCCCGGTTTATTTTAGTCACCAAACAGCAAAACAACGCTTAATTAACCCCTAGATGTAAATTGCGAAAAAAAGAATTGAGACCCCAAAAACTCCCAAACTTTGTAGCGTTTTTCCAATGGTGTGTATTTTACGCAACACAAAAAAAGAAAAAAAAAAATTGAAATTTAAACCCTTTTTGGGGCCGTTGTAAAATTTATGCTACGGGAAAAAAATGTATTTTTTTGGCTTTAAAAAAGGGGGGGTTTTATTTTATTTCCCCACAGCAGCAAAAACCAACGTTTAAATTTAAACCCCCCTTAATGTAAAATGGCAAAAGAAATGAGCAACCAAAAAATAAAGGGGTATTTGTTTTGAAAAAAACGCTGTTTTTTTAAATAATACAACAAAAAAGGGGGTTTTGATAAACCCTTTTGGATTTTCAATGTGTTTGTTAAAGCAGAAAGCATTAAAATTTTAAAAGGCAGCTGCACGGGACACACATTTGGAAATCAGATAAATTCCCCCATAAAATCAGAAATAGAACTTTTTAAGAGAAGCCTTCTCTGGAAAAGGGCTGAGACACCCCCCAAAAAATCGCTGTAAAAAAAAGGGATTTTTTGTATCACCCTTTTCAAAAAGGCACCCCCGGGCCAGCCCCCTTTCCCTAATCAGAACAGTGAAGGAAGTGTAAAGCCCCCAAAGGTGCGGGGGGAAACTTATATAGTGCGGTTTGATTTTCAAAAGGAAACCCGGCCCGGCTTTTGTTTTGGCTTAAACTTGCAAAATTTTCATGAAAGGAAAAATTCCCCTTCTTCCTAAAGAGTTCTTTGCCCCAGGGAAAGCCATTTTGCTCGCAGCCTTTTTAAAATCAATCAAAAACACACTTCTTTTCCGCAAAATTACCCCAAAATTCGCCCTTCGTTCCAAAACAAAAGTTTTCCAAAATTCAAAACGAATTCCACTTCGTTAAATTTTTTTCGCCCATCTTGCTTAAAAATAGGGAATTTTTTAGACAGAATTTGGAAACCCCAATCATCAATCAAAGGGGGGGGGGGGGGGGGGGGGGGGGTTTAAAAGGGAATTTAGGTCTTTGGTTTTAACCTGATTTTTACCTCAGATGAATTCATTTTAAAATTTAAATTCAATAATGGCAATCAAAAATATTTTTAAAAAGGGACTCTGCTTTCCCTTTTAAAATGCCCTCACAATGAAAAAGGGGGGCACTAACCCTTTGGTACAAACCCCCAATTCTATGGAAAAAATTTTTTCCCAAAAACAGCCACCCAACCCCCCTCCCAAACCCAAAAATTTCCTCGGATGAAAAGGATTTATTCAAAAAGGCTCAGACACCATTTAAAAATTTTTGAACTTCTTTTTTTTGGTTAGTGAAAGTTTTCATAAATAGGGATGGAATTGCCGACAGCACTTTATAAATGTGTTTTTTTATGAACACTTTTACGTGAATCCAAAAAAGTGCCCTCAAATCGTCTGTTTCAAAATTTTCTTCAGCCCACTCATTTTAAAAATTTGAAAATTAAATTAGGAAAAAAATTTTTTAAACAAAATTCCCTGTCAAACCCCAAATTCATAGTTTTTGTTTCTTTTATAAATTGGGGCCCACAGGGGCCCCCTAAAAACGGGCCCCGAAAACAAAAGGTCAAGGTTTTTTTGGAAAAGGGCTCCTTTTTTGGGGCAAAAAACCCTTTTTTATAATTTGTAGGACATTTTTTTTTGGAAATCATACCCGGGAAAAACATTTTGGTCTTAACAATTTTTTTTTACTTCTAAAAAAAAATATCAAAATGTCGAGAAAGTTGGGTTTTTAAAATGTTCAAGTTCAAAAAATTTCTGTGTGTAAGACGGGTTGGTTGTCCCAAAACCCCAAAATATTTAAAATTAATAGTATCGGGCAGATGTTACTTTATGTTGGCATCGTTTTTAAATTTAATATTTTTTAAAACAACATTGGGGGTTTCTTAAAAATTTTCAGCCCACAATTTTTCAAAATTTTCAAAAATTTTTTTGCAACACAGATTTTTTAAGGGGACCAGCCGGGTTTCCGATGTGGCTTTGGGGGCCGGGGTTTTTTAAAAAACCCCCATAAGTGATATCTTTGGAGCCCATCCCTCAAAGTATTCAAAAAAAACCTTTAGGGAACTGTTGAAGCTTCAGGTGTGTCACCCGGAATTAAAAAAAAGTGGAGGTAAAAAATTTCCCAAAAATTTTTTTTGTTGAAGGGTTTTCAATTTGAACATTTTTTTTTTGGGGAAAAAAAGGGGAGATGTTAAAAAAATACAAAAAAAAAAAAAAAAAAAAAAGCAACCCCAATATTGATTCCTTGGTTTTTTCCGCTTTTTTTAGATTAACCCATATGTGGGGCCCCAAAAGCACTATTTTGTTTAACACAAGCCTTCAGGGAAAAGGGGAAAAACCCTTTTTGATCTTGGGGGGCTTATTTTTTTTTTAGGATATTTTTTTTTTGGCAAACATTACAAAATTTGGGAAAACACTTTAAAGGGGCTTTAAAACTTAACACCCCTAATGAGACCTCTATTTTTATAAACTACTCCTCTTAAGCAATATATCCAGGAATGTATTGAGCATATTGACCCCCACAGGTGTTTCATGGATTTTTTTTAGCTTTAGGCTGAAAAAAAAATATTATTTTTTCAATAGAATGCGGCTGAAAATGTTTCATTATCTCAAGGAATCCTGGTAATACAGGACCAAAATTTGTTACACAGTTTCCTTCCACGTTTGGCAATACCTTATGTATGGATATAAACTGCTGTTTTGGCATGCAAGGAGGGAGCGCTATTTGACTTTTGGAGCACAGATTTTGTGGGTGCCCTGTCACATCTGCAAAACCCAAAAGTACAAGAACAGGTGAAACTTCCCAGAAGTCCCTGCATTTTGTAATCAAGGAATCTCAAGGAATTCATATAGGGGTGTATTCTGCATTTTGGGCAACTTTTTTTTTTAGCATTGGGCTGTGCAAATAGAAACAAAAATGCAATTCCACCATTGTGTTTTGAGTTTCATTTTTACAGCATTTACCATGCGCTATATTTGACATTACTTTATTATACCGGTCAGTACAATTACAACAACAGAAATTTTACAGGTTTTTTTTTATATTTTACCACTTTTACACAATAGAAATGCTTTTGTAAAAAATTGCATTTTTATATCATCATACTTGTTCTCTGCGGGATGAGCTGACGCTTTTATCCGTAACGTGACTTTTTGATTGCCTTTTAATATATTTTCCGGGAGGCAGAATGAAGAAAATAATGCAATCCTGGTAACGTTTTATATTCTGATGTTTTACAGTGCTCACAGTGCTATATACATGTGATGTTACACATATGTAAATACTATGTATGTTTAGAATGTGGAATATATATAATCTGTACATAGTGTTTATATATATATATATGGTGTACCAAGGGGTTAATGGTGATGACAAAGCACTTTTGATTTAGGTACAGGGGTACTTTAAAGAGTACCTATCATCTTCAGCAAACCTCATGAAGTAACAGAAGACTAAAATACAAACACTTTCTGAAATAAGCTTCATTAGGAAAATCAAAGCATTTCACCTGTATTTCAGTTTTTAAAAAAGTGCTGGCCCTTTAAGACAGTTCTGAAGTCGGGCCAAGTCGGCACATGACAGCTTAATGGATGATTGTGATGACAGTTGTAGGTCCCTGAGCTGCGAGAGTCCACAGTGCAGGGGTGAGCCTGTAAGTCTACATCATGTGCACACCAGCAGCAGTGTGATACAGATGCCTGTGTGTTATAGAGGAGAAGGCTGAAGCAACAGGTAAACTCTGTCACACTGTTTCCTTAGGCTATGTCTTCACTGCACAGAAAAAAAAGTCAATTTTTTCAGTGTTTTTCAATTTCTAAAAACACTGAAAAAACAACTGAAATAATCTCTCATAGACTTCTAATATACAAACCTCCTGCTGTCTCCACTGAGCTTTTTTCTGCTTGATTTTTTTTTTACTGGTTGTCTTTTGTTACATGTAAAAAATGCCAGAGCAGGCCAGAAAATTTACTACAGGAGTCTATGGAAAGCGCCGGACGTTTTTTGCCGCGATTTTTCAATGAAAACCCATCCAGGAGATTAGTCCCTCCTATAGTGAGTGTTACAGTTTATACTTTTTTTCAATTCCGCATACAACTGTTTGATATGTCCTGGTTCGTACCATTTGTAATAAAGTGATCATGTTTTTGTCACTAACTTTTTTTGTGCAATTCAAGAAATAAGGATTTTTAGCGCCAAAATCCATAAAAAAAGTACTTTTGGCTACAAAAGCGGGATAATTTTACTAGTGCCAAAATCTGTAAAATGACTACAAGATTCCATATAAATGCAATAATGTGCTTTCCATCCCCTTTTGTAGGGTGGAGTTACATCCAATGGGTTAATTTATGCATACATTGAAAACCAGATTTGAAGACAAGCAAAAAACGCGGGCAAAAACCGTGCCAAAAAACCCAAATTGCAACAATAAACTGCCGTATTTTCAGCTGCTTTTGACAGACAGTGGACAGAAAACTCAGTTTTTAGTATTTGGCTTTCAGGTCGTTTTTTGTCCACTGCAGTGTAGACATAGCCTTAGTGTGCTGTGCCTGCTGTTCTGTATGTAGTGAGACTCAGATGACCCTATACAAGCAGCTATGTCCTCAGCTCCCCCTGCACAGTTGGTATCTCCCAACAGATTGATAAGGATCTCCTGAGTTACAAATTGAAAGTAAAACCTGCCCTCCTGTAAAACTGACGGAAATCCTCTGGATTGCTAATGACATTTGAGAAAAGTCTTATAATTTCATCTTCTATTATTTTTTGTGTGTTTTTATGGAGGTGATAGGTACTCTTTAAGCTGTAAGGATCTTGTGCAGGTGATAGACAATAAGTGAAGAAGGAAGTGGCTGCTGGTATAGATATAAGACCCTGCCATGTTAGACTAAGTTAGTTTTTGTAGTTGTTACAGTTGTTTGTCAAGTTAAAGAATAGGGTCCTGTTCTAACATAAGAGGCTCATCCTCTCACCAGCTGGCAGTAAAGGGGAGCAGGCTGAGAGGCAGACCATCAGCTGGGGAACTCACTAGAGCTAGAGAAAAGAAGAGATTAAAGTAGGTAGACAGAAAAAGAGAAGTGTAGCAAGGAGAGAGATAAAGTGTCACTAGATGCCAGCACTGTTAGGTGTACGTGACCCCTTTAAGACTCTTTCATGCCCGGTGCCTAGCCTCAGCCTGAGCTTGGAGCAGCTCTTGTATGATTTCCACCTGTGTCCAATCTATGGCCGAGGCAAGGTATTTAAGCCCAGTCTTTTCTCTGCTGCTTTGCCTGTGATTCTCTCCCTGTTTCCTGGCTCTCTTCTTGTGCTTTTGTTTAGTGACTTCTGGTATCGGAATCTCGGTTGGAATCTTGACAATTCTACGGATTTGGATTTTGTACCACTTACTCTCCTGACTTGACCTCAGCTTGTGTGTCCATTCTTGTCCTGTGTTCATTCCTTTTTCCCTGTCATCACTTGTCTTGTCTGTCCGCCCACTGGCGTTTGTTGTCTTACATCCTTCTGACGGAGCAACCTGGGTCTCTTGCAGCTAAGTCCATCCTGCTTTGCGGCGGGCTCTGGTGAACACCAAGAGGTAGCCTTAGACACCCCAGAGGGTGTCTGATTTCAGACAGCAGTTATTGAGTGGGCTCTGTGTTTGTCCCCCTCTTTTGCCTGCTTGGGGAATCGCTTATCGGGCAATTCCATCCTGAGAAGTTACTGTGCTTCCATCACAACCACCTTGCACAGTTGGAATAGGACAATGATACAGAGAGAGAGAGAGACTGTTGCCAGATGGCAGCACTTTGAACAACTGGAGGGCAATCCCTACTTGCAGTGACAGCTGCAGCCCTCCAGAAGAATAGAGACACCAATTCCATGAAGCCTCAACAGCCTGGTGCCTCAGCTGGGAAGATGAATCCCAAGAAACCTGGTACTGGGAAGATGAGGCAGAGATGGAGAAGAAAGCCCTCTCTCTTGTCCAGAACCAAGGAATGGCAGGAGATGTGTCACCAGCGAGCCTCACAACAGCACACCATATGCTGCAGACCAAGACAGAGCAGCGCTATGAGCGCAAGTGGGAACTGAAGAGGCTGATCACCCACTACATGTATGGGAAAAGCTTGCAAGCCACCTGGGTTATGGAACCATCAATGTGGTACAAGATTTTCACCACTGGTGAGGCTTAGGAAGGCTCAGACTTTTCCCACAGGGGAACAGTGGAAACCATCGGTGGGACCTTGAGCACGGCAGACCTGAAGTTTTGTTTAAACTGCATATACAACCCAGAGAGGCCAAAAGCAAGCGGCAGAGCATGAGAAACATCTACAGTAGCTGTAGGTTGTGCCCCCAGAATCAAACTCCACTGGTGGGTCCCATAATCAACTCCACAGGTAGCCCCCCAGAATGAAATTTCACGCGTGGGCCCTAGGCACCCCAGTTTGACATTGGGCTTAGATACGTTTCATCACTGAGGAACAAACCGGTGAACGAGTCTTTATGAATTGACAGTGAATTCAATTACCCAGCTGGAATATATGCACATTTTGTATGAAGGGGAACATCTTCTCCTGCTTATTAGGCCAGCAGGAGACCATATTATGTCTGTCTGTGTGTGTATGTTTGGAATGTTTGCATGGCCAGAGTTTATGAGTCTATAGAGTTCAGCTGAATAGGGCATTCTGTGCAGAGTATAGACTGAACTGTGACCAGTTCTGCTGTGTTTGTTTGCAGGCATGGGCTGGCCCCCATTAGACCCCTAAGCATGGTGGGCCGCTGGCTGTGTGGGAAGGCTGGGGGCTTCTTTCTAGGGACAAAAGCAGGGAAACAGAGTAAGAAAGTAAGAGCCATATGAAATCTGTCCAGTCATGGCAGGAAGTAGTAAAACCGCCATCTTTGTACACCCTAATGCACTGTATATATAATGCATTAGGCTGTATAGACGATCGCGCCCCCTAGTGGTGAAGCACCCAAGGGGGACTCAAAGCTACATTGACAAAAAAATGTTTTAAAGTGTAAAAAAAAAAGTTCAAATCACCCCCCCTTTTGCCATTTTGCAGATAAAAAAAGAAAAACAGTTTCCCAATATACACTATGGTAATATGAATAACACCATTAGAAAGTACATCTTGTCCTGCAAAATAAAAGCCCTCATACATCTATGTGGATGAAAAAATAAAAAAGTTATGGCTCTGGGAAGGCAAGGAGGGAAAAACAGACAAAAAAAATGGTCCGCGGCGGGAAGTGGTTAAGGGAAAGGTGATAGGGTGATATCAGGGATAGAGGTTCTGGTGTTAGGGGTAGTTATAGGTTGAGTTTTTGAGGATAGCATAAGAAGACAGTTAACTAGGGACAGTTATTGTTCTTACTCTTCTGCTCCTGTGTCACGGTTCATGCCACGGTACCTGCTACGGACCATCAGCGCGCCCGTGTCTCTCGTGTCCCGGCCACTGTTGTTATATCATCTGGTGTCCCTGGCTCAGTTCACTCACCTGTCCTGGCTCCTGCAGCTGCTCCTGCTGGCAGGTCTGAGTCACCATGGCTTCCTCCAGCTTTCTGTCATCCTGTGCGCACACGTGTTCCCTCTAGGGACGCGCGCACGGCACTGCATTGTACTTAAGGAGTCAGTATTTCTTGGTCCGGCCCTGTGACCTGTGACCTCTGGCTTCTTAAGGAGCTTCCTCCCTCAGCTTGGGGTCAGTTCGTTGTTGTGTTATCCAGCACAAGAGCACGACCCCCCTTGGCTGCTGCATTGCTGCCGTTCTCTATACGTTTACCTGCACGTTTACCAGTTTACCTGTTGAACACCTGCTGCTGCATCTGCTGGCCAATTCCTGCTGCTTGGCCTTGCCCAGTCTGCTACCTATCTGGACTGTCACCCGTTTAACGACTACTCCTGCGGTGCCCTGCCTCCGTTCCTGCACCGTCAACCCAGACCTGCACTTCGGCTACCCACCTCCTGCATTTATCATCTGTGCCCGCAGTGGGCCCAGAGGATCCGCCATACCCAGGCGTTTTCCAGCCATCCCGGTTGGAATTCGTAACATCCTGGAGTGTACAGATGTTCGTATGTCCACCAAATTGTGCACCTGTCTACATCTGCTTGCTCAGGGGCGTAACTAGAGAAGCCTGGGCGCCATAGCAAACTTTTGGATGGGGCTCCCCTCTCCCCTGACCACGAACATTTACGCTTTGTATCACCTCTTCGTGTGACTGCTGGTGGACTGGTGAAGGAGAGCCGTTTAGTAGGCAGACAATCACTCCGGATAGTCACTAGAGGAAGAGAGCAAAGCAGGTAGAAAGAGGGAAGTGTACCAAGGATAGAGAGATAAAGAGAGACTGAATGTCCGCAGATGCCAACACCTTGCACTACTGAACTTGGATGAAGAAATAGAGAGTAAGAGAAGGGAGTCTTTAGAGACAAAATATTGAACTGTCCTGAGAAGGATCTGAGAAGGTGAGAACTGTCCAAGTAACCATAGTGAGCAGTAGAGAAACCTGTGAATGTATATGGTCTATCTGTGAAATGATCTAAATTTTTTAAATGTAATAAGAGAGTTGTGAGCAAAGCCTGCAAGACCCCAAGCTGAGAGTCTCTGTGGTACAACCTTTTCACCGGTTGCATTTCATCTAGGGGAATCCCAACCTGGTGGTCGAACAAAAGCCTCCACCCTACATGCCCCATTACAAGTTGTATCTTGCCTTTCTGGACATGCATTCCCACCCCTACAAACCCTCACACTAAAGTTTCCATGTAGGCCAGGTCTTATGTGTCCATTTCTAAGAGGAATATCACAACACAGAGTTAGAAAGTAAAGATTCTCCAGAATTATCTTATTGGAGATACCAGTGTTTACTTACACAGACTTGTCCAGATAGCTGACAAGTCCCTCTTACATTTATTTACTCATAGGCGATGTCTTCACTGATTAGAATCAATCTCTTTTCTTCTCGATATGGCCCAGACCACTATGATGATGTCTCCTGACAACTGCAGAGCTTTCTCCTGAGACATAATAGGAGTATATAGCTGTAGCAATATACAGACCCCATGGCCTTTAACCCTTCCCCTCATTGGCTGTATAGGTATTTCTAATGTGGGAGGGTGTTCCCGCAAATGGACGGACCAATCTGTCTAATACATCATGTAGGCTTACAAGCAGAGCCCATATGATCAGCACAGGGAACCAGCTGTATATTACAGCTAGGGCCATGCGCTATCATCCGGGACCAGAGTTTACCCCATTTGCAGATGATTGCCACAGTAAGTTGCAACTGCGCATCTAAGGTAATAACAAAGGGAGGGAGCTTCCTATGTATTCGGTGCTACGCCATCACGGGGTGCCGATGGTCTCCATCCCAACCTTGAAGCCTAACAAAGGCTTTGTCTGTGATATCACCCTGCCTAGCTGTGGGTGAGGGGACGACCAGGCATGGTGACTGACAGTTGGACAATACATAGCAGTACAACTATGTACTGATATGTATTGTAGCAGTGATTAAAAAAAAGTAAAAAAAAAGTGTAAAAATAAAAAAAAAGCAGAAAAAAATAAAGTAAATCATGAACCCTTTTCCCATTGAAGATGCCAAACAACCAAAATAAGAAAAAGCTAAAAAAGTACATTGCTGCGTGCATAATGACATAGCCTTTAAATCTGTCATAATATTTAACATGTCATCTATCATGTTAGTTAAGATAGATGCCTAAAAAATAAAAACAACGGAACAATTTCAATTTTTGTTCATCCCGCTGCACATAAAATCACTGACAATGAGACGGCTCAGCAAGCTATGTGTGGGCTTGAATTAGTCCCCGGCGCCGCCGCTATCCGCCGCCGCCGATCGTTAGGGTCCTAAGCCGTTACCAGTCGCTAAGCTATCGGCTTAGGGGCTTAGGACCTTGCCGACGGCAGCGGTGGCGGGACTAACTGTCTGTGCATCCGCCGGACGCACATACAGTTAGATGCTTTGCGGAGCAGAGAGCTCCGTGAGGTACTCTGTGGCCGCAGCAGGATGCAGCTCTGTGCGCGCCGGAGTGCACGGGCGGTGTGCGCGTCATCACGCTGCCCGCTGGCCGGCTGGTGACGTCCACCCGCTGAAGAAAAGACCGGGAGCAGCGACAGCGACAGGGAGCGAGGTCAGGTGAGTGCTGTCAGGTTATTACTTTTAATTAGCTCTATTCATGCTGGGGGCTATTATCTATTGTTATATGTGCAGGGGGCCTATTATCTACTGCATAGTCAGGGGGCCTATTATCTATTGTTATATGTGCAGGGAGGGGGGCTATTATCTATTGTTAAATGTGCAGGGAGGAGGGGCTATTATCTACTGTTATATGTGCAGGGAGGGCCTATTATCTATTGTTATATGTGCAGGGGGGGCTATTATGTGCAGGGAGGGGGGCTATTATCTATTGTTATATGTGCAGGGGGGGCCTATTATCTATTGTCATGTGCAGGGAGGGGGGGCTATTATCTACTGTTATATGTGCAGTGAGGGGACTATTATCTATTGTTATATGTGCAGGGAGGGGGGCTATTATCTACTGTTATATGTGCAGGGAGGGGGCTATTATCTATTGTTATATGTGCAGGGAGGGGGGCTATTATCTAGTGTTATATGTGCAGGGAGGGGGCTATTATCTACTTTATATGTGCAGGGAGGGGTGCTATTATCTACTGTATATGTGCAGGGAGGGGCCTATTATCTACTGTCTATTTGTGCAGGGAGGGGGGCTATTATCTACTGTTATATGTGCAGGGAGGGGGGCTATTATCTACTGTCATATGTGCAGGGAGGGGGCTATTATCTACTGTCATATGTGCAGGGAGGGGGGCTATTATCTACTGTCATATGTGCAGGGAGGGGGCTATTATCTACTGTTATATGTGCAGGGAGGGATCTATTATCTACTGTTATATGTGCAGGAGGGAGGCTATTATCTACTGTTATTTGTGCAGGGAGGGGGGCTATTATCTACTGTATATACGTGTCAGGGAGGAGCTATAACTACCTACATATTGCTGTGAGGCTATACCTACCTATATAACACGTGCTGTGGGGCCTATAACTATCTAATACCTGCTGGGGACCTAAACTGCCTATATACCTGGGGGGATCCTAACCCCAATATACTGCGGGGGATCCATAACCTGTTCATATACCTGCGGGGGGACCTAAACCTGCCTATAACCTACAGGGTCCAAACCTGCTATATAGCCTACAGGGGGGATCATAACCTGCTATTACCTACTGGGATCCATAACCTGCCATAACCTGCTAGGGGACCATAACCTCCCAATACCTGTTGGGATCAATAACCTGCCTATATACCGCGGGGACATATAAACTACACACCTACCTACTGGAGACATATAAATATATAGACCACCTACTGGGGACCTAATACCTCACTGGGTACACATAATTTACTGCGGTGAAGTCGCTAACATCGTAAGCGTTGTTAGCCTCAAGACAAGGTATCAGTTGATAAGAGTTAGCAATCGACTGTTCCGCGGACTCCAGTCGGTTGTTAAGCCAGTTGTTAAGGCCTCAAGTCGATTGATAAGACCTTAGCAATCGACTCCGGGACTAGCTTTAATCCCACTTGCATTGGTTTTGTAAGGTTATGTTCACACTGTATATTGTGGCCAACGTGTACTTTTAAAACACTAACAGCTGGCTCCCACTGACTTTCACTCTCCTGACACGTAGACACTGGGAAGGAGTGACATGTCAATTGTTGTCAACGCTGCCTATTATATGCCGGAAACAAAACGTTGGGTATTCATAGCTTTTTAACCCCTTCACGACCCTGGGCGTAAAGGGTACGTCCCAGGGCCGCTAAGGGGCTTTGCAGGGGCACAGCCGCCGGGTGTTAGCGGCAAATCGCGGCTAACACCCGATAGTAACAGCGCCGGCGGGTGGCTCCGCCCGCTGGCGCTGTTTTACCCATCAGACACCACGGCAAAGATGGCCGCGGCGTCTGTGAAGAACGCCGATCGGTGCCGCGCACCGATTGGTAGGTCATCCGGGACTGCGCCGATCCAACGACCGGGCATGGTGGTGGGGAGCCATGTGAAGGCTCCCGTCACTTACCCTGGCCAGTTTGCCCCACTTCCGTCCGCATGACAGGAAGTGGGGAAACCGCCATCTTTGTACACCCTAATGCATTGTCTATGCAATGCATTAGGTTGTATTAACAATTGCGCCCCCTAGTGGTCAAGCACCATAGGGGGACTTAATGTTACAGTAAAAAAATAGATAAATAAAGTTTTAAAGTACAAAAAAAAAGTATTAAAAGTTCAAATCACTCCCCTTTCCCCATTTTACAAATAAAATCATTAAAATAATAAAAAAGTTACACATATTTGGTATTGCTGCGTCTGAAAAAGTCCGATCTATAAAAATATAACATCATTTATCCCGTACGCTGAACAACCGTAGAAGAAAAAAATTCCAAACGCCAAAATTGCATTTTTTGGTCATTTTACGTCACTCAAAAAATGGAATAAAAATGATAAAAAAGTTGCAAGCATTCCAAACTGTTAGCGATAAAAAGTACACTTCAGCCCGCAAAAAATGCACCCTCACTGATGTCCGTAGGTGTTAGTACAAAAAAGTTATTGGTCGCACAAAATTTCGCCGCAGCGCAAATTTCAAAAATAGAAAATGTTTGGAATTTTTTTACGGTACCAAAACATAACGGAAGCCAGACATGTTTGGTATTGCCGGATGTGTAACAACCTGTAGAATACAGATAACACATTATATTTACCGAAGATTGAACGCCGTAAAAGCAAATCACCCAGAAACATGGAGAAAATACGTTTCTTTTTCACAATTTGTCCCACTTGGAATTTTTTTGCGGTTTCCCAGTATATTCTATAGTATAGTGAATAACACCATTAGAAAGTACATCTTGACCCGCAAAATAAAAGCCCTCATGTGTCTATGTAGATGGAAAAATAAAAAAGTTATGGCTTTCAGAAGGCGAGGAGGGAAAAACGAACGTGTCACAAGAAAAAAACCCCGGGTCCTGAAGGGGTTAATGAGAGCTATGAATTAATGTAATTGAGGGGCGTATTTTGTGCGTATTGCAGCACAATTACGTGCCAAAGCACACCTCACAGTTACGCCGTGTTAACATACCCTTAAGGGCGTGAAAACTGAACAACCATCTACCCCCACACAGGAAATAGTGTCTTTGGAAAGAAGGGACTGATCAACATGTGTGCTGTGAATGATGCTAACGGAGGAATGTAATTAGTGTCAGGAATGGAATTGGGCACCCCCCTCAATAGAGATGGGTATTATTGGAGTAGGACTAGGGATTTTACACTTTGTATTCTTACAGCACTGGACACTGGATTACCTGCATCCTATGCAGCATTATTGAATGGGTTCTTCTGCTGTTGAGAAGAATGCACCAAATAGTGAGGGGTTACTGAATCAGCAGCTGGAGAAGGTGCTGGAGGAGGATGCCAAGACGGGAGATTCTCAGGCCTAGGGGGTATACCTGGGTGGATATTCCTCCTGCTCATCAGTACCAGTACCTTCTCTCATCACTACAACCTGTGATGATGTTAAAGGGGTTTTGCCACGATCTCATTTCATACCTGCTGCATCCAGCTCTTCAGCTCTGTGTGCTCAGAAGGGGGCGTGATTTATTTGAATTGCATATCATGTGACCCAGCAGGATAACATCACCAGGACTTTCTTCACTCTAGTCAAAGAAAGGTCTGTTTATGCGTAGAGCTGCGAGTAGCTACAATGTAGCTCAGAGGTAAGGTTTTTGCCTCACAGCACAAGGGTCCTAGGTTCAGATCCCCACTAGAAGCAAGCCTGTGGATTTTATTATTTTTATCAATGCACATATCTCATTGAGGTTTATTTTTTTAAATTTATTAGCACTGTTTGACTTATTACTCAGAAGTACAGAGGACGGGAGTAGAATGACAGCACCTGGGGTTTGAACACTCAGTAGCTGCCTGAGAGGAGAGGTGATGTCTGAGCATGTCTGGCCAGGACTGAGGAGCTCTCAGCCCTGGTTGTATCCCCTGGAGATGAGCTGTAAACAATGGATCACTAAAGGAGCAGCTAAAAAAAAAAACGGTCCAGAATTTTTAATGATGATGACTGGTGAAAATGTTTATTATTTAATTTTCAAGCATCCCACGTCAATTTTACTTTGTGGCAAAACCCCTTTAACCTCTGAATCTCACTGTTATGTGTCACTGACTTACTGTTAAAATTTCCCTTGTCCACAGTCCTTGTCCTGCGAAACTGCAAATTCCTGCTTTTACTCCCTCGGGAAAACAAAAACAAAAAATCTCCTTGCCCTTCTGGTAGCAGCTACACTCACTCTTGAGATGCCCTCCAAGCGAGTTTCAGATTCCCGCATCGGGGTCTGAAATATAACAATATACAACAATGGGAAAATGTGCACTTAGGCCATGTTCACACGGCTTATTTCGGCGCGGATTGGAGCCATACTGCGCGCCGTATTTGCGCTTCAGTACGGCTCCAATCCATCACAGTCATTACAGTAATCCACAGTTCTCATAGAGAACTGTGGATTCCGTCGCTCCTCCCCGCCCGGCGGATTCGCCGAGCGGGGAGAAAGTGACATGCACATTATCCAGGCGCAATACGCGCCGTGGATAATGCAAGTCTATGGGGCCGGTGGGCAGTGCAGCCGACGCGCCCCCGCCCCTTTATTCAAGCCGTATTGCGGGCGGGATCCGGCCCGCAATTACGGCTTGAATAAGCCGTGTGAACATGGCCTTATAGTCAACTTCACAAATGCTTTTCACCACAAGAGGTCTCCCATCACAACATTTAGAGAAGTGTGAATCAAAACCACTAAGGGTCCGGCCACAAGGCATGGTTTATTGGTCGGATTTTCAAACGGTATGCGGATTTGGAAACCGCCTGAAAACCAATTAGAAACCATCCCCATAGACTTTAATAGAAAATCCGTTCAGTAGTCTACACTAAACAGATTTTCAGCTGGATGGATTTTCAGCCACTGGGGTTCCGAAAAACTTGGAGCAGGCACAATCTTCCATTCGGTTTTCAGGCGGAAGGTGTGCAATTCAATACTTACGAGGGACAGGTGATTCCACAAACTGCGGACAGAACCATCCCCCGAAACCTTTAAAAGATGATAAAATACCAGCCAGAATCTTAAACAGAATCCGTCCAGCATTTTGCATGCCGTGTGGGCATAGCATAACAGTTTTCTCTCTCTTTCCTGACAAGCAAACAGTTCTCAGCTTTTATGCTCTTGCAATCTTGCAATTCTCAAATCCAGTTAATTTAGCCCCGTCTCATGCCATAACAGGTCACATATCACATACCAACACAAGGAGGCAACTTTCAGGTTCTTGTCTTAAAAAGACCTGCTGCTGCTTAATAAACCTTAGTTGCAGGGAAACACTCAAACGGGCAACTCTGATTAGAAGGAACAGAGTATTGGCAAGATTAAATTATTTTACCTGCTGCAGCTTTTAGTGGTGTCGTCTGCTTGTCCCATATCGATGGATTTCTAGGTGTTTGGATATATCCCTGTCAGAGTTGGCAGCAGGTCCCACATTGCAGGCACCAAAATTGTATATGGGAGCTACTAACAACCCCCTAACCCTCCTTGTTTGGTACACAATTTAATCAGGAATTGTTTGTTTATACAGGGAAAGTATGAGGAGACATACACAATGTCTGTGCAACCTTTCTTGTTTATTAAAAGTTGTGCACAAGTGTTTAGAACCTCTGTTTGAAGTTGCATCCAGGGCCGGGACGACGGGTAGACGAAGGTAGGCGACCACCTAGGGCTCCGCTTCATCCAGTGTCGGACTGGGAGGTCTGGGGGCCCACAGGGGAATTGATCTTGGGGGGCCCACCGTACTGTACATGAAAATATTACCGGCCTCTCGGACGTAAATGCGCCCATTTTACCACATAATGCAGTGTTCAAAACAGAGTGTATTGTGTAGTACATTGTAGTCCACACATTTGTCAGTCTAACTTTATCATAGACGCATGGTTAAGTAGCTCCATCCATATCCACCTCCACCAACATACAATATCCCCTCCACGTTTCCTTGGGCCCACGCACTCACCACCATCAAAAAAATATACACCAGCAAGAAAGTACAAGTCTAACTCCTATCACAGGGTCAGGTGTTCCCTCACTCTTACAATCAGGGACACATGTACTCTGCCACTATAACCGAACGATAAAACCCTACAACACCGCCATATGAGACCCCATAGAGGTCAGACACCAGCTCGGGTATAACCTACAACACCGCAATATAGAGACCACATAGAGGTCAGCCACCAGCTCAGGTATACCTTCAACAACGCCATATAGAGGCCACATAGGGTCAGCCACCAGCTCAGGTATAACCACAAAAACCGCCATAATGAGACCAAATAGAGGTCAGCCCCAGCTAGGTTTTAACCTACAACACCGCCTATAGAGGCCACATAGAGGTCAGCCCCCAGCTCGGGTATAACCTACAACACCGCCATATAGAGGCCACATAGAGGTCAGCCCCCAGCTCAGAAAAACCTACAAAACCGCCATATTGAGAACACATAGAGGTCAGAAAACAGCTCAGGAAATATCCCCTACAACACCTTTCATATAGAGGACCACATAGAGGTCAGACACCAGCTCAGGTCACATCACATTACGTGAATAAGCACTGATCCATTATAGAAGTAAAATTAACCTGAAATCAGGGACTCACAGGGGACGTCTATTTGATGAGTCGTTCTCTTCTTTATGAGTCGTTCTTATTCCCTTCTTTCTGCATCCGTTCACACAACGCCATGTTGACTTGTCCCGGCCAAGCTCATCCCTGCAAAAATTAACCAAAATTTATTTAGATCCTCAATTTTCCAACATTCTTTACCTTTCCCCTCTATAAAAACTACCCGGGGTGGGAGAGGCGGGTACAAGCCATAACTAGAGGTTTAGTACCCTAAGGGGTTGGAAAGGGTGGGGGAGAGGAACTACCCCCTGGGGAAAATGCTACAATATGGGCTGCTGCCCTCTCAATTATATTACCAGGTGAGTTAGTCAAAGACTCTAGGTAGGTAGGCAAATGGGCAAGGCCAGATAATAGATAGGCCATATTTAGGTAGGTAGACCCCCCCCTGGATTAAGTTGGTAGGCCCCAAATAAGATAAATAAGTAGACCACGGGTGGGTAGGTAAATAGACCCAAGTAGATTAGTAGGTTAGGCTGTTAGGTAGGTGTTGGTGAGTCTCAGGTTCGTAGGCTGGAGGTAGTCAGGGCCCCCCATTTGTATTAGGTAGCCAGGGTCCCCGTTAGTCCTTAGGTAGCCATGGCCCCCTTTAGTCCTTCGGTAGCCAGGGCCCCCTTTAGTCCTTAGGTAGCCATGGACCCCTTTAGTCCTTAGGTAGCCCGGGCCCACCTTTAGTCCTTAGGTAGTCAGGGCCCCCTTTAGTCCTTAGGTAGCCAGGGCCCCCTTTAGTCCTTAGGTAGCCAGGGCCCCTTTTAATCATTAGGAAGCCAGGGCCCACTTTAATCATTAGTCAGGGCCCCCTTTATTAATTAGCACAGGTAGTCAGGGCCCCCTTTATTAATTAGCCAGGTAGTCAAGGCCCCCTTTATTAAATAGCCAGGTAGTCAGGGCCCCCTTTATTAAATAGCCAGGTAGTCAGGGCCCCCTTTATTAAATAGCCAGGTAGTCAGGGCCCGCTTTATTAATTAGCCAGGTATCCAGGGCCCGCTTTATTAATTAGCCAGGTAGTCAGGGCCCCTTTTATTAAATAGCCAGGTAGTCAAGGCCAACTTTATTAATTAGCCAGGTAGTCAGGGCCCCCTTTATTAAATAGCAGGTAGTCAGGCCACTTTATAAATAGCCAGGTAGCCAGGGCCCCTTTATTAAATAGCCAGGTAGTTTAGGGCCCCTTTATATAAATAGACAGGTAGTCAGGGCCCCCCTTTATTAAATAGCCAGGTGTCAGGGCACCCTTTAAATTTAAATAGAGGTAGTCAGGGCCCCCGCTTAATTTAAATTAGGCCAGGTATCCAGGGCCCCCTTTATTAATTAGCCCAGGTAGTCAGGGGCCCCCCTTTTTTAATTAGCCTTGTATTCAGGGCCCCCTTTTTTAATTAGCAGGTAGCCAGGGCCCCCTTTATTAAATGCCAGGTAGTCAGGGCCCCCTTTTTAATTAGCCAGGTATTCCAGGGCACGCTTTTTAATTAGCCAGGTATCCGGGCCCGCTTTATTTATTAGCCAGGTAGTCAGGGCCCCTTTTATTAAATAGCCAGGTAATCAGGCCCCTTTATTAATTAGCCAGGTAGTAGGGCCCCTTTAATTAAATGCCAGGTAGTTTAGGGCCCCTTTATTTAAATAGCCAGGTAGCCAGGGCCCCTTTTATTAAATAAGCCAGGTGGTCAGGCCCCCTTTTTTAAATAGCCAGGTAGTCAGGGCCCCCTTTATTAAATAGCCAAAGGGAGTCAGGGCCCCCTTTATTTAATTTGCAGGTATCCAGGGGTGCGTTTATTAATTAGCAGGTAGTCAGGGCCCTTTTTATTAAATAGCCAGGTAGTCGGACCCCTTTATTAATTAGCCAGGTAGTCAGGGCCCCCTTTATTAATTAGCCAGGTATCCAGGGTCCGCTTTATTAATTAGCCAGGTAGTCAGGGCCCCTTTTATTAAATAGCCAGGTAGTCAGGGCCCCCTTTATTAAATAGCCAGGTAGTCAGGTCACCCTTTATTAAATACCAGGTATTAGGGCCCCCTTTATTAAATAGCCATGGCCCCCTTTATTAAATAGCCAGGTAGTCAGGGCCCCCTTTATTAAATAGCCAGGTAGTCAGGGCCCCGTTTGTTAAATAGCAAGGGCCCCCTTTATTAAATAGCCAGGTAGCCAGGGCCCCCTTTATGAAATTGCGAGGTAGACAGGGCCCCTTTATTAAATAGCCAGGTTTTCCAGGGCCCCTTTATTAAATAGCCAGGTAGTCTGGGCCCACTTTATTAAATAGCCAGGTAGTGAGGGCCCCCTTTATTAAATAGCCAGGTAGTCAGGGCCCCCTTTATTAAATAGCCAGGTAGTCAGGGCCCCCTTTATTAATTAGCCAGGTATCCAGGGCCCGCTTTATTAATTAGCCAGGTATCCAGGGCCCGCTTTATTAATTAGCCAGGTAGTCAGGGCCCCCTTTATTAAATAGCCAGGTAGTCAGGGCCCCCTTTATTAATTAGCCAGGGAGTCAGGGCCCCCTTTATTAAATAGCCAGGTAGGGCAGGCCCTCTTTATTTAAATAGCCAGGTAGTCAGGGCCCCCTTTATTAAATTTGCCAAGGTATCCAGGGCCCGCTTTATTAATTAGCCAGGTATCCAGGGCCCGCCTTACTAATTAGCCAGGTAGTCAGGGCCCCTTTATTAAATAGCCAGGTAGTCAGGGCCCCCTTTATTAATTAGCCAGGTAGTAGGGCCCCCTTTATTTTAAAAAGCCAGGTAGTCAGGGCCCCTTTATTTATTAGCCAGGTAGTCGGGCCCCTTTATTAATTAGCCAGGTAGTCAGGGCCCCTTTATTAAATAGCCAGGTAGTCAGGGCCCAATTTATTAATTAGCCAGGTATCCAGGGCACCTTTATTTAAATTAGCAGGTATCCAGGGCCCCCCTTTTTTAATTTGCCAGGTATCCAGGGGTCCCCCTTTATTAATTAGCCAGGTATCCCGGGCCCGCTTTATTTAATTAGCCAGGTAGTTTAGGGCCCCCCTTTTTTAAAATAGCCCGGTTTCCAGGGCCCCTTTATTAAATTAGCCAGGTAGTCAGGGCCCCCATTTTTAATTAGCCAGGTAGTCAGGGCCCCCTTTATTAAATAGCCAGGTAGTCAGGGCCCTTTATTAATTTGCCAGGTGTAGGGCCCCTTATTAATTAGGAAGTAGTAGGGCCCCTTTATTAATTAGCCAGGTAGTCAGGGCCCCCTTTATTAATTAGCCAGGTAGTCAGGGCCCCCCTTTATTAATTAGCCAGGTAGTCAGGGCCCCTTCTTATATTAAAACAAACAAACAACACACACAACAGCTTACCTGACTCCCCCTCCTGAGCGCGACAAGCAGCTGCCGCCGGCTTCTACCCGCACACGGCATAGGCGGCGCTGTGATATGATGTCACAGCGCCGCCTACATCACCGCTGGAGGCCGCGCCTGGCAGGCTTAAGGCCAAGCGCCGTATGCCTGCCAGGACGATCAGTGGAGCCAAGTGCTAGTGGCGCTCGGCTCCGCTGACACCGCGCAGCCCCGGGAGTCGGGGACATTAGTCCCTGACTCCCGGCCCGGTCTCTGAGCGCTCAGGACGCCGGTCCAGGGCGTTCAGGGACCGGATGCGGCGGACGGGCCCCGGGGAGCGACGGCACTGCCTCCGGGGCCCCCTGCAGCTCGGGGGGGCCCACCGGGGGATTCACCGATCCCCCGGCGGCCCAGTCCGAGCCTGGCTTCATCCCAGGCAGGAAGGGGGCATAGAGAGGTATGGAGTGAGCTGAATTTTACATTGGGAGGGGAAGGGTGGGGGCACTACATGCTTTTTTTCCCTAGTACACAAGAATACCTTGTCCCAGCCCTGGGTACATTTATGCAAATAAACAGTATGGGCGACATGTATGTACAGGACTGCACCAGTATTCTGGCATCCTTTCAGCCCAAAAACTGCCGCAGCCCTGTTCTCTAGATGTATGAGCAGGTGCACTCCAAAATTAGGCACATTATGTGTGTAAAATGCAGCAGTTTCAGAGCATTTACGGAGACATGTATGAAAGGGTTTTTTTGCCCTTTTCTATCATAAAATGCACCAAAGTGAGCCGTGTGCATGAGGGGGCATTCTGGTGGCGTTATGGAGGTGTGTCACACCACATTCTAACTATTAGACACATACAGTACATGAATGCGGGTTGGCAAAACTAGGTGTATTACTGCTTGGACAGGCAGACCTATTTCAATGTGGTCTGCATGAGCATGAGGAGTCGAAATGGAGCTAGATTTGCCATTAGGGAAAACAATGTCCATTATTTCTCAACTTCCACCAGTACAATAATAAAAAGTAATTTCTGATAATTATCAAACTATACATTTTTTTTAAAAAGTACCATATAAAATTAATATAAAAATATCCCAAAAATATTAAAATATCTCCTATAAAATGTATTTAAAATTAATAGAATCTAAAATTAATTGTAAATTAAATAACTCACTGACCTATATTTTTCTGAATTATGTTAAAAATATATTTTTTTTACTTCATTAAATGAAAGACATTTTATCAGATGGTGATCAGTGTTGAAATTTATCTTTGCTGCTCTCACCCTTTATTCTGCATACAGCAAGAGACAGAACACCACAAGTTTTGCAGGGACCTGTGGTCCACCAAGCAAGATCAGTGCCATAGTTTCTACCCCCGGACATGCTATTCTAATGACTTTTCTTATATTTCCAGCCTATCTATAGCCTTTATACATGTTAGGCGCATTACTAATGCGCCTAAGTTCCGTAATGCGCCAAACACACAGGCGAGGTACGTCGAACTTTAGAGGCCATCTATGAATGGACAAAAACCACTTTCATAGACTCAGGTGCATTTTACACTGAAAAATAGAAGCAAAAATGCACTTTCATGTGCCTATTTGCATACATGTCTCTCTTAGGGGCCGTTCACACGGCTTATTGCAGGGACGGATTGCTGCCGTATTGCGCGCCGTACTGCGCTGCCAATAACGCTGGAATCCAGTCCCAGCCATACTGTAATCCACAGTTCTCCAAGAAACTGTGGATTCCCCCTCTCCTCCTCCCTGCCGCAAATACTCCAGGCGGGGATAAAGTGACATGTCAATTATTTACCTGCGTGTATGCGCCGTGAATAATTATGTCTATGGGCCGGTCGAGCTGTCCGGCACCCTGCCCCGCCCCCACTGCATTGCGCCGGCGTAATTGCGGGGGTGAAATCCGTCCCGCAATTAACATCGGCAAATAACCGTGTGAACCGGGCCATAACCCACTTAAGAAAGCCTAATGCCTGAAAAGTAGTTAAGACCAGAAATTTTTATAGTTTTTGCCTCCTTGCGTTTCAAAACAGTTGTAAACTTTTTCTTTTTTTCAATGACGCAGTGATATGAGGCCTTGGTTTTATTTCGAGATAGTTGTACTTTAATTGGGGAATATTGTAAGTTCACTTACAAAAGTTGCAGAATTTTTTTATTTTTTTTTACACCATTCACATTTTCACACTTTAATAACTTGTTAGATTAATGTACAGGGTATTAATGTTGTACAAAACCTAAGATGTTTAGTTTTTTTTGTGTGTAATGTATGCACAATTATTTTTTATTTAATATGTATTTATATTTTATTATTTATTTTTATTATTTGTTTACATTTTTTGTTTTTTACTTTTTTTTTTAAAACCCATGAAGGGATAACTGTTCCTTTTTTTTTTTTTTTTTTAAGCTTAGTAATGTATTAACATATTCATATATGCTCATACATTGTTATCTGTGTCAGTCTGACACAGGCAGTGATCAGGGCAGCTCACAGTCTGCCCTGATCACTGGCTTGTTCACAGACAGCCCTAGGGCTACTATAGGTCCCCAGGACTGACTGCGCAGCCATTCCCCGGGCTCTGTCGGTTCACCGGAGTCCCAATCACCGGACAGAGCAGGGAAACCCTTTGATTGCGCTGCGGTGACGAACTGCGGCAATCAAAGGGTTAAAGCACCGGGGTGCAGGGGTTCCTCCGCTCCCTGGTGCTTGCAGGAGCTGTACTGGGAACAGGGCTGTGTAGTACAGGCCCGCTGTTAGCGCCTCTGTGGTGCCGGGTGCAGCAAATTCTGATGTCTGCAGTGACGCCAAAAGACGTTGCTGCAGACGAACGACCTGCACCAGCCGACGTCAAAAGACGGTGGGCGGTCGTTAAGGAGTTAATGCTCATATCTGGCAGTGTGCAGCCTGTTCTGCCAGAGAGGAGTCCAGCTTATTCATAAGCAGATGTTAGACCCGCAATGGTTAGCCCTGCCCACATGCCATGTATTGACAGGTTTTTACCTATTTACAATTATTGGCAGAGCCAGGGGATCTGATTGGTGACCTTAGCAGCTGGAAGCTGGAGGCAACTCTGATCCCAGGGTGCCGAGTGGTTTCTATGGCAACTGGAAGCCTAATGAAGGCCTCTGTGGCTGGCATGTTACTACTCCTATTTCACCCTGCTATAAGCAGCATGTATACACCCTGCTATAAGCAGCATGTAATAGGAGAGCCAGCTTTGTACAACTTTATGCATTATGTATATAATGCAAATAGTGCACAAGCATTTGTGCCCCCTAATGATCAAGAACCCAAGGAGGACTACAAATTAAAGAAAAACAAATTTAAAAAAATGTAAAAGTTCAAAACAACCCCTTTTGCCATTTACAAATAAAAAATGTATACTTACTTGGAATCTTTTGTGTCCGCTATTAATATGTGACATCATTTAAACCATGAGGTGAACACCATAGAAGAAAAATGCCAATGCCGATATTGCATTTTCTTTTGGTCATGTCACATCCCCAAAACAGTAGACTGAATAGTTATCAAAAAGTCACAAGTATCCCTAAATGGTGCCCATAAAAACTAGATAAAATGCCCTCACTCAGGTCCATAGATGGAAAAACAAACACAAAAAACATCAATGTGTGAGCCATCATGTGCAGGTTGCAGAGCCAGGTACTGTGCACTCGCCACACTGCAGATGAGAGAAGATGCATACTTTGATAGCTCATACAATGCCAGAAGCGAAGAAGTAAGAAGAGGAAAGAGAGAAAACGTAATGTAAGGAGAAGAAAGACGAGAGAAGACAGGTAAAGCTAAGAAGAGCAAAACCATCCGCTACTTAGCATTCCTACAGAGATCCCAGGCAAAGGCTACCGGATGAATAGGGAGAGAAGAACAGTCCAACAAGGAGCAGAAAGCCTTCTTCTAAAGTCCCAGGATCCATAACATCCAGCCTGGTGACGAGAAAGGTAGGAAATAATGTAGATAATGTTACAATCAGAAAATGGTTCATAGATAAAATGTCTGGTTGAATCCCTATAAACCAGTCAGGGCTTAGCTTTTATTTTCCTAACTCTGCTCTGGAACATGCACCATTGTGATTGGTTCTATGAGTAATAAAGAGAGGTTTTTTTGGTAAATTGCCAATATTTTTAGATTCTAAGACCAAAGACTTAAAACATCCCCAAAACCAGTGTAACTGTATGGTCGAGCCCACATTTATATCACACCACACATAATAATTGTGTAAATTGTAGTAAGATGGGCGAATTGGTTCTAACGAAGTGGAATTCGTTTAGAATTTCAGGAAAACCTTCAGTTTCTGAACGAAAGTCGAAGTTTGGGGTATTCGCTGGGAACAAGTGTGTTTTTGATTGATAAAATGGCTGCGACACATCGGCGTTACATGGGGCAAAGAAACCTGGGAGGAAGACAGGGCATAGCCTGCATGACATGTCAGAGATGAAATCCAATCAGCAGACCGGCGGGATCTGTGACGTCACCGCACTATATAAGTCCGGGCGCGACACTGGGAGCTCATACCGCTCTCAACTGTAACTGAGTAGTAGAAGGTGCTGCCACGGCTCCCCCCTTAAATAAAATGAAATCTTTTACTAAAAACTATTTTATTATCAGCGATTTTTGGGGGTGTCACAACTTGTCCTCAGAGACTGCTTCTCTACTCTAATTCTATTTAGTGGGGTATTGAACTGAAGTCCAGTGTGCGTCCAATGAGCTGCATATTACATGTTTAATGCTATCATGCTTCACAGCACATTGAAATATCCAAGGTATCTAAGCTGTTCTTGTTTTGTATTCCATTTAAAGAAACAGCGTTTTTTACTAATACAATCCCACTCTCAATTTTTTTGGTTGCTCATTTCTTTGCGTCATTTACATCGTATCCATTTTGCGCATTTACATAATTAAGCATTGTTCTGCCGTCTTGGTCACTAAAAGAAGAACCTTCTTTTTCACCGCCAAAAAAGACATTTTACCTGTAGCATAAATTTCATAACCGAAAGGTTAATTTATTACACAGTTTCTGTTGTTGTGTCCCGTAAAAACACGCCATTTTAAAAACACGCTACAAAGCTGGTATATTTTGGTTGCTCAATTCTTTGGCGCAATTTACATCCAATGGTTAACAAAATATTTTTCTGCAGTTGTACTTAGTAAAAAGAAACGTTCTTTTTCAACGCCAATGAAGAAATTTGCCTGCAGTAGGCGGCAAAGTATAAGATGGTTGGGAGACTGGCATGGGAGTCATTTTGTGAGGGTCAGCCTCTGCAATACCAAGACCGTTGATGAAGACAACATTGACGATTAAACACAAATATATGATTATGTAGCCGACCGCTACTTGGGAGCCGTGAAGCAAGGGGTTCATCATCGTCAGGAAAAGAGGGCGCCAGCTTGCGCATCAGGCAGCAGCACAGCCAGCAAGTGGGTTGTGTGGCCATGAGTCCAAGCAGGGTAGCAGCAGTGTGAGTCGGGAGCCAAGCGGCCCATTTGGTTAAAAAACTCGCTTCGCAGGTCCAAGAAAAGTAGCGGAACAGGGCTCAGCGAGGCAGTGGCTGTAGTAGACACTCAGTGCGGAGCCGTTGGCGGTAAAATCAGATACTCGGCGGTGTGGCAGTTCTTTGCTAAGACACCGAGGATCCGAATATGGGTATATATAGAATCTGGTAGGCAGAAAGTGAAGCAGTGGGCCAGGGAGCTAACGTTGGCACCACGTACCCTGCGTCAACACATTGCAGCGACACCATCCGGTGGCCTGGAGAGAAACGTGCTCAGATGTGTGGTCCATCCTGCCGCAGCAAGCAAGCAACGCCCAGTGGCATACTGCATTTGCAGCCAGTCAAGGCTCCACCAGCCTCTGCAGAAGGGAGCTTGTTTCTCTTTGCCCCTCATCATCCGTCAGATGCTCCTGCACCTCGCTACTCAAGCGCCAGCAGTCGTTTGTCAGCGACAGGCGATTGCAAAGAGACAACAGTATGCGACCAACCTTCCTAAGGTGAGAAGCTGACCGTGCTCCTGTCCAAGTTGTTGTACTTCAAGTCCCTCCATTTCCAAATGGTGGACTCTGTACTCGTTCAGAGAACTAATGGGCTTGTGGCAGAGCTAAGATGGACAGTTCCGAGCCGTAATTTCTTTCCAAAAAAGGCAGTACCCAAGCACTTCATAAATAAGTAAACAGAAGGGTGGGTCATCCTTTACTTATCGTTTTATTGTTCCAAGGTGCACGTGCAAGCGCGACCGTCTGGAGCTTTAACTACGGTCAGGGCCATACACTGTCCTTTACTGCCCACTGGTGAATGTGCTATCCTGTCCAGCCACAATAACAACTTGTGACAGGAGTACGTGCGCTTTCCACCCCCACTTTGCCCAAACTGCAGCGGCTTCTGCGCCATGACACCTTCTCCTCTCCACCACCACCACCATCTCAGCCATCCACAAGTACTGCTCCATCATCACCACATGTGTAGGGCACAGCGGTGTCACGCAGAATCTACACCTGCTTGCCTCGGCGAACGAATTGCACAATGAATTATGCTACATGGTAAGATGTTCTTTTTTGCGGTGAAAAAAAGAAGGGTTTCTTTTATGACCACCAAGGCAGAACAATGCTTAATTAACCCCCAGGATGTAAAATGCGCAAAAAGAAAGAGCAACCAAAAATGAAGTGTATTTGTATTGTAAAAACCTGTTTCTTAAATGAATACAACAAGAACAGGCTTAGATAACCCTTGAATATTCAATGTGCTGTGAGCAGTTAGCATTCACATGTATATGCAGCCTGCAATGGACGCACACTGGACTTCAGTTCCCAATACCCCACAAAATCAGAATAGAACGTAAGCAGAAGCGTCTCTGAGACAAGCTGAGACACCCCTCCCCAAAAAAAAATCGCTGTATAAAAATAAGTTCTTTTCGTAACAGCTATCATAAGCAGCCGCAGCAGCACCTTCCCTACTCAGTACAGTGAGAGCGTATGAGCTTCCAAGCTGCCGCCCCAGGACTTATATAGTGCGGTGACCGTCCACACAGAATCCGCCTGGTCTCTGATTGGCTTCATCTCTGCACAATGTCATGTAGGCTATGCCCTTCTTCCTCCCAGAGTTCTTGCCCCATGTAACGCCATAGCTTCACAGCCATTTTATCAATCAAAAACACACATTCCGTTCCCGCGAATTATCCCAAACTCAACTTAGTTTCAGAACCGAAGTTTTCCCTGAAATTCTAAACGAATTCCACTTCGTTAGAATCAATTCCCGCCATCCCTACCTACAATATACATCATTATTATGTTTGGTGTGATATACATGTGGGTCGACCATACAGTTTTACACTGTATCTGGGATGATTAAGTCTTTGGTCTTAGAATCTAAAAATAAATTGGCAATTTACCAAAAACCTCTCCTTATTACTCAATAGCAACCAATCACATTGGCGCATGTTCCAGAGCAAGTTTAGGAAAATAAAAGCTGAGCCTGACTGGTTTCTAGAATCAACGAGAACATTGATTATTGAACCATTTTCTGATTGTAACATTATCCACTAATTCCTACCTTTTCTCGTCCACCCAGGCTGATGTTACTGGGTCCTGGGACTTTAAAGAAGGTTTCTGCCTCTTTGTTGGAACTTGTTCCCTTCTCCGCATAATTTTTCCCCGGTAAGCCGTAGCCCGGGAACTCTGTAGGAATGCTAAGAGCGATGGTTTTGCTCTTTCTTAGCTTTTACCACCCGTCTTCTTCTGTCTTTCTTCTCCTAAATTTCGTTTTCTCTCTTTCCTCTTCTTCCTTCATCGCTTCTGGCATTGTATAGCATTTGCAGGGGAGGAACTGCTCCGCGTCATGCAGCAAGGAAATTCCGATGTCGTGGCTTTCTCCACGCCAACTGCAAATCGGAACCATGTGACGGACAATGGGAGTAAACATGTGCCGCCTGCAACCGAGGAGGGATTGGTCCATGCGCCCTGCATGGAGCAAGTTTTTCAATTTGGTTGTGAAAAGGTTTCCTGAAAGTCTTCCACCGATCTTCAGAAAGATCTGAAAATGGCCAGAAACTGCAATGGACTTCATCCATTCCTACAAAGCCAGGAACACCCTCCTCGAGTTGCAGCTGCAGAACGGCTTCCCCCAACACTACTCTGATATGCGATTGTTTTCCACCCGATTGGAATTCCAGCCTGCACATGTTTGACCGACTGTATAACAGAGAAAGGCATAACGATTTTTTGATGATCCAGGCGGAACAGGAGTACTCCCCTGTGTAACTTATATGTCAGCACAGTGCAGCTCCATGCGTGACAACATGCCGTTTGTTGAGGCCATTGCATGAGGCCACGTTATTTTTCTGTCACCAGGACTAATGGGATGATTACGTCATTCCACTGCTTTTCATGTCCAGGAACAGAATGCTGAAAAATCTGTCTGGGCAGTGGGAACTGGAGACGTGGCGACTACATCTCGCGGCCACATGATCCGGTGGTACTGAAATGGAGGAGGAGGGAGGAGGAGACATTGGAGCAGAAGGCATTGTCTGGTGAATGAGTGGATATTCTACCAGGTGACAAGAGAGGATGAGCAGGAGGAGCTGGAGGAGGTAAATGGAGATGAGGAATACTAGGCAGATGACCCGCAAGCACCGTGTGCAGTATACAGTGGAGATGGAGGCAGGGAGCCCCTCGGAGTTACTTGTGGCAGATGGCCCGCAGAATGCTGATTTGCCTGGCTATGACAGCCGAATAGTCACCATCCAGGCAGAGGGATGACTTCTGGCTCTCCACCCTATTGGACCCTCGAATTACCGGTCCAAAAATGGGATCCTTTTCCCAGCTGCTGAGAGGAGGACACACTCAAATACTATACGTGAAATCCTCCGTAGTCAGTTTTGGACCGCTGCCTATGTGCGGCATCCTCCCTCCTCGACATGTCTGACCGGGGGGTTTTTTCTTCCAAAGCGCTCACGTACTACTGCCACGGCTGCTGGGGGAAGGTGGGAGGGTGGTGTAGGACAGTACCAGCTCCATCAGCACAACCTAAGTCTGAGTCAACTGATGGAGCAGCTTCCTCACCCTCCTAGTGAGGAGGGCAGTCGTCCAGCAGCAGCAGGACTGGAGCACAACCCTGAACCAACCATTTGGTGGCCGCCTACTAGACAGCAACTCCTGCAGAGGATCCGCTGGACTACTGGTCAGTCAAACTGGATGTGTGGCCGCAATTGCCGAGTTTTGCAGTGGAGAAGCTTGTCCTGCCACGCCAGTAGTGTGGGCATCAGACGGGTTGTTCATACGGCGGGTGGCCACATTACCCCAAGGAGGAACCCGCTTGTCCACGGGAAATGTGGAATGACGACTTTTGTCAAGAGAATCAGGCGGGATCGTCCAGGATTTTCCTTCACAAACCAATGCCTTAGGCGTCAGACTATCATCAGCCATGACGCCCACACCCAAACTTGAGAAATGAAGTCCTTTCAAACTACCTCCTCAGTCACTATTCTGAATGCCGCCACCCGCCTGATGCCACACATTTGCTGCCAGTTTCTCCATCAGCCTACCACCATCTTTACCAGGGGACTGGTATTGCCACCCACCCCACCACTGTCAATTTGTGCCCACTGTATACCTCATCTGCTGTTGCTGGTGCCGTGACATCCACACTGTGTCCATTGTGCCACTCTCTGACCTCATGCAGCTGCTGCGGTCACCTGCGACACGTCCTGTCATTGTGCCACTCTCAGACCTCATGCTGTTGCTCCTGCAGTCAACCTCCACTCTGTCTTGTGCCACACTGTGCATACATACTGTTCTGCACCCTCCAATGTCCATTGTGCCACTGTCTGACCTCATGCTGCTGCCACCGTCACCTCCACTCTCTTCATTGTGCCACTCTGTGGCCTACTCCGGTTTTTTTTTGCCACCTCCAGAATGTCATGTGCCACCTGTCTGACCTCCATGCGTTGCTGCCATCCCCCTTCAACCTCCACTCTCTGTCATTTGTGCCACTCTGTGGTCTAACCCCCTCCTGTTTTTTGGCCACCTACCAGAAGTCATTGTGCCACTGTCTGACCTCATGCTGGCTGCTGTGGCTGCTGCCAAACCTACCCACTGTGTCCATTGTGCCACTCTGTGGCCTACTCCTGTTTTTGCCACCTTCCCAGAATGTCATTGTGCCACTGTATGACCTCATGCTGCTGCTGGGGCCTGTGGCCGTAACCTCCACACTGTTTCATTGTGCCACTCTGTGGCCTTCTCGGTTTTGCCACCATCATAATGTCATTGTGCCCCTGTCTGACCTCATGCTGCTGCTGTGGCTTCTGCGTAACCTCCACAACTGTCATTGTCCACTCTGTGGCCTACACCTGTGTTCCGCCACCGTCCAGAATGTCATGTGCCAACTGTCTTGAATCTCGTGCTGCTGCTGTAACCTCAACACTGTGTCATTGTGCCACTCTGTGGCCTACTTCTGTTTTTGCCACCTCCAGAATGTCATTGTGCCACTGTCAGACCTCATGCTGCTATGGCTGCTGCTGTCACCTCCACACTCTGTCACTGATATTGCCACCTGAGCCCTCAGCTTGTTTTTTTTACAGCTTTCGCTGCCATGACTTTATCAGGCTACATTCCCCCTTCAGTTTTTTGGTCAGTTTTGCCCTCTTAAGTGGTCCAGGGAATTTTATAGTGAATCGATTCTAAGAGCGGCGTCAGTCATGTGCGTTCATACTAAACACAACATGTATGAAGACCAACCAAGCTACCTCTGCATATTTAAGCATGGCACAACGTTCACAGCACCCTGCAGGCTCTGTGCATCCCCTGGAAAAAGCTGTTTTTTAAACGTGATCGTCCCGAAGTAATTCGTCACCGAAATGAATTTTGTCGGGAAATTCGGCGAAGTGACCGAATCTAATTTTTGAGAAATTCGCCCATCTCTAATTGTAGGTAACCAATACAACTGGTGTCATCTACTTGACAGATCAGCAGCTCTTGTCCTGATACCTTATATTTATGTCACTTTATTCAGTTACATTTAACCCCTTAACGACCTTGGGCGTATTCATAAGTCCAGGTCGTTTGGGGGTTCACGCACCTGGACATATGGATACGTCCTGAGGATCGTGCGAACTCTAAAGCAGCTGACATCCCGCAGCGTCGGCCCCGACCCCGGATCGCTCGGGGATGGGGGGTGGGGGGGGTAACGCCAAAGTTGTACCAATTAAAACGTCAGTTCATCCTGCAATAAAAAAGTCCTTATACAGCTCTGTATACGGAAAAATAAAAAATGTATAGCTCTCAGAAGTAGCGATGCATAAATATTGTTTTTAACAAACGAAAAAACACTTTTCTTTTTTTTATAAAGTGCATCAACCTAAAAAAACTATATAAATAGGGTATCGCCATAATTGTAGCGACCCAAAGAGTAAAGCTAACGTATCACGGATACTGCACGGTGAGTCCTGTTAAAAATAAAAAACACTACCAGGATTGCAGTTTTTTCTCACCCTGCCATCCAAAAATGGATTTAAAAAAGCGATCAAAAACCTTGTCCCCCACAAAAACGATACTAATAAAAACGCAACTCATCTCGCAAAAAACAACCCCTACACAGCTCCAAGCACAGAAAAATTTAAAAGTATGGCTCTCAGAACTATGTGGCGATGCAAAACCCTATTTCCTGGTTGAATAAAAGTTGTTTTTATTGTATAAAAGCATAAATCCATAAAAAAATATACAAATTGGGTATCGGTGTAACATATTGACCTCTGAGTAAAGCTCCCATGTCATAATACCGTACAGTGAACGCTATAAAAAATAAAAATAAAAAACACTACCAAGATTTGAACATAGCATCATATGCACCCCATAATGGTACCAATAAAACTTCACTCATCCCGCAAAAAACCAAGCCCCCATACACACTCTGACACAGCAAAATAAAAAAGTTATGGCGTGTCAGAATAGGACAACAAAAAAACGCAATTTTTTATAGATGTATTTCTCTGTGTAAAAGTAATAAAACTGAAAAAAAACTATATAAAATCTATATCATTATTGTAATTGTACCGGACCGCCCATAGAAAAAGATATCACATTCCATTTACACTGGGGGCAGCACGGCGAATGCTGTAAAATTGAAACTCAAAAAACAATGACCGAGCTGCGTTTTTTTCCTTCCCCCATTTTCATTGCCCAATGCTAAAAAAAAAACTATGAACCCCTTGTGCCTAAAATTGCAGAATACATCCCTAGATGAGATCCCTGATGGGTGTTGTCCAAAATGGGCGACTTCTGGAAGGTTTCGCCTGTTCAGCTACTATTGGGGGCTTTGCAAATGCGACATGGCCCCCACCAAAAATCTGCGTTCCAAAATGCCAAATAGCGCTCCTCCATTGTACACCCCTGCCATGCCCCCACTCGCAGATTACACCCACATGTAGGGTATTGCCAAACTTGTAAGAAATTGCTTAACAAAGTTTAAGGGTTTCTTTTTTATCCAGATTCCTTGTATAATATGAAAACATTTTAAGCTAAAATTGCAGATTATTGGAAAAAAAAAAATTTTTTTAATTTTCACAGCCTTATGCTAAAAAAATTTTGGAATCACCTGTGGGGTCTAATATACTCAATCACGCCGTGATATATTCCATAATGGGTGTAGTTTCCAATATGCTGTCTATTTAGGGGTGGTTTATTAAGTTTTAGCACCTTAGGTGTCTCAAACCCTTGAAATGGCGCCTAAATAAAATAGGATTGAAATGAGACCCCAGAATGCTCCAGTAGGGTGCTCCCCCTATTCCTGGCTTATGGTTGAGCCAAATAATGCACTAGGCCCACATATGGATAGCTCTAAAAACTGCAGACCTGGGGGCATTTGATATTATGTTGCATTTAACCTAGTCACATTTACCGTTACCATTGGAAAAATGGATAAATATTGAAAATCTGCAAAAAAAGTGAAATTTTGAAATTTCACCTCCACTTTGCTTTAATTTCTGTGAAATATCCTAAAGGGTTATCAAACTTCCTAAATAGTGTTTGTAAATACATTAAGGGGTCTATGTTTCTCAGATGGCGTCACTTATGGGGTATCTAACATGCAGGCCCCCTCAAAGCCACGTCAGAACTGGAGTGGGTCCGAAAAAAATGTATATTTGCAAATTTCTTTGAAAATGTGAGAAATTACACTTATTTTCTAAGCCCTCTGCCTACCAAACTGCGTCTGCTGACTAACAACAAACAAAACTCACTACAGCCGCCTTCCTTCTACAACCACAAACTTGCATCTCGCGAGACTCCCGCAAAAGCACACTACCTCTCACTCTCCAGTCATAATACGACCCATCAAATCTTATTAAATCCGATAACCACGCCATCACCTAGACAGTCAACACAATCTTCACCAGCCACTCTCTAGCGATATCCGATCTGATGACCGAAAAAGAAAATGGACTACATACAAATCTGAACGTCTCTCTATCGCTCTCTCTATCCGTCACACCTACATCATAATCACTCAAAGCGGACGCTCTCGGCCGCCCAAATAGTTTGTACCTCTCTCTATATATATCTAGAAACTCCATTTTGTGACTCTCATCTCTCTCTCACTCAAACACACCAAGGATTGTACACTAAACACTCTTTCTTAGAGTCTAACCTAAAGCACAATCTAGTGTCACGAGAACAGACGCTGATCGAGCGATCGCACTCATCGAGCGATGGAGAGAGGTAAAATAGATAGCTCCTCGCTCTGTAATATTCCTCACGCGATCTCGAGAGTCGCTAAGAACGAAACAAATTTACATCTCTCTCTCTCTCTACTATATCTATAGTGGTCTAGTAGAGTGTCCTCACACTCTGAGTGGGTCCCTTATGGGGTGTTATTAGGGGAGTATTCATATTTTTGGAATATAGCGCTTTGTAACTACTCGAATCCCTTTATGCTAGTGAATTGGGATATCGTGCGCGCGCGAGTGAGACTCCTGTCGTACACACATAGGGCAGCTGAGCGAGTGAGAGAGCGAGTACTCAATGCCAAACGATACCAGAGACTCTTTCGCGCGAGCGAGATGATATAAGAATCACACTTAATAGCGCAGAAATCGCGCTACTTCACAAGTTGTGAAATTGGTTGAGCATACCAGCACACACACACACACACACACATCGATTGTAATGGCATGTGGGTGGGAGCGCGAGAGAGCGCGTGGTGATGTGTGAGAGTGTGAGTGGTGATATATCTCTATGAGAGCACCGCATGTTTACTTTCTAGGTAGCGAGTTGTAATTACTATATATCTCTCATATATATGACATCTACTATATTGATCTGTGTGAGAGTATCTCTCATATCTCTATATATGTGACTATATGTCTACTGGGTGGTTACACACACACACACACACATAAACAATAGCGGGTGAGGATAGAGTGAGAGGTCTTTAGAAGAGAGTTGATATATTTATGACGGTCTAGTAGACATAAAGAGTTTTTTTTTGGTTTACACTAATTGTTTACACACACACACACACACACACACACAAAAAAAGTGTCACAACAGGCTAGGTTGACAATTAACAAATGAGCAGCTCTTAGAGTAAACATATCATCTGACGATAAAACTGATCTAAGCCTTATCTAAAGGCTAGAGAGTAGTATAGTAACGTCTAACAATTAATTAAAAGCGAATAATAGATTGTGTGGAGTAGGGAGGTTTGTGGTGTTTTGGTTTGTATGGTGTTATTTATAGGAGTTGTATTGTGATTATTTTTAAAGGTAGGAAAATATTTTTAGATAATGATTTGATTGTTTTGTAGATTAAGTATATTGTATTAGTATTGTTGGGAGATTTTGAATTTTTTAATGTTCATGATTGAAAAATTGTGTTAGAGTTTTTTTTTTGTTGTGGGTAGTATTATTTTTAATTAATAATTATTTATGTTTTAAATTTTTAAATGTAATAATCAGAAAAGTTAAAAATGGAATGAGTTTTATTAAATTAAAAATCAATTTTGTAGAAATGGAATCCTTTTTGTATATTATCTTAATTGTAAATAGTTTTAATGTTATGTTTTGTTTTTGAAATTTATACTGATTATGAAATGATACAGTAATAATAAAATCTATATCTATTTTTTCTTTAAAAGTCAATGAGACATCTGACAGGAAGGGAAAAGCCAAGGACGGTGAAGAGGAAGATCAGAGCCTGAAGACAGATGGACTGAGGAAAGACCAGCTGATGACCAGCTATTTGGAACAGCAAATTCTCCAACACTAGCAACACATCCAAGACCAAATCCACAACCAAGAGGCTGGATTCAAACAGTTCTATGGTGGAAATGAAGTGGAGAAAGACCTGCTTACAACCAGCTACTGTATGTAGAACAGCAAATTCTCCAATATTACCATGAGATTGAAGACCAAATCCAAGACCAAAAGGCTGTATACATACAGTACTATGATGGAGATAAAATGGAAAAAGACTGGCTGATGACCAACTATGTGGAACATCCAATTCTCCAACACTACCAAAAGATCCAAGATGAAATCCACAACCAAGAGGCTGTATATGTCCAGTACTATGGTGGGCAGGAGCATGAGAAGCATTCAGGAGAGAATAAAGAGGACAGGAAAGACAAAATCACATTAAAGACATCACAACCACCCGGCAGTTCTCATGAGGAGAAAAGTGACAATGTCTGTGTGGAAGAACCGGAAGCCAGATCTTCTCATATGAAATAGACTGCCACCGTACCACTTACTCTGAAATGCTTCACTTTCCATAGTGTGTTAGGAAGAGGAGGCTTTGGAGAAGTTCTGTTGGCGACAGTGAAAACAGAATCAGACCTAGAATAAGTCAGAGCTGCTCTCTAAAAAAATTCAAAACAATGGGAAAAACCAGATAGGGAAAAACTAAAGTATAACCTTTTATTAAACTACTAATAAAAATATGCTCTATAACCACAACAATGAATACCCCACAAAAATAACCCTAATTAGACCCTACACAAAGAACTAAATAGCCCTAACCTAGTGAAAAACTGAAAAAAATCGCCCCGACAAGGCTTTTCGCCAGGACCTAGCCCTCCTACTAGAATAACCCTTGCAAATCCTCAAAATATATATCCCAACATGTTTTCAATCCTCAGCCCATATAATGCCAAGATTTTGCCGGGGACAAGTTTCAGGGGAAAACAATTGAGAGTACAGCTAGTACCTAAAATACAAACAACACTGATCACATACTCCAAAGATAACGAAACTGAGAAAAAAAAAGGTTTATACATTAATGACAAAAACAAACCATTGGCTAGGTTTTTTAGATTAACATCACCTATCCAATCTATTCATACATAATACAGTGTAGTCTCAAAACATAGTGGTACACAATGCAATACATTACCTCAAATGTTGCGCCCATAATAAGTGCGATCTCAAGATATTCACCAGGTAACAACATAAATATCTTACCTGTCAAAAGCTCACAAAATATTCCATGACTGTAAGTGAATAACAATCACTGCTTAGATCCAAATATCACTGTGGTTAAGAATCAGATAACCAATTAACCATAACTCATATATATATCCCCAAAAAGAAGATTATTGTAAAAAGCCAAAGTATATCGCAGATGCAAGATTAGTCTTATGACTAAATAAGTCTCAAAAAATGGACAATGCCACTCTTTAAATATACAAAGACATAACACAGCGCCTTACCAGCTTGATGAGAAAATCCTCTCTCTTAGAGATCTCACGGACGCCGACTACTAGAGACTGGCAAAACAATGCTGCCACTGCATGAGAGACCCGACGCCCTCTAACCCCGCTCAACATTAGCCCAAGCGCCCGTTTTCTACATTAGTGACATTTAACGGGCTCGCCCAAAGCAACACAAGCCCGCGGTCCGCGCCTTCTAGCAACTCACTAGCGGGCATTAGATCCCTGTGAGTATAATATATAGCGCGCTAATAATGTCGCTGAAGTAGCTAAGCTTTATGAATAGAAAAGCCCGCTGATTGGCAATCTACACACAATATTTAACACAAAAAATAACGCATAAGGAACATTTTGTTTTAACTGTGTTGTTATTTAAGTTTCAAAGAAGTAAACACATAGGTACATGTGCGATAGAAACCATATTCCAAAATTTGAGTTTAAACCTTAACAAATATCATTTTTGCAATTACATAATATGAAGTTTGTTAGTGATAGATATAACGACAAACCGCCTAAACGAAACATCCTAAGTGTCCATTGTAACTGTAAAGGTATATTACTGAAAACAACTAATTCCAAATATTACAAAGTCTTGTTGCTGTATGGTAACAAAATCCACCTAGTTAAAACTTCTTCTAGTTGTTAGAACTGCACAACTTATATTAATAAATAACAACCAATTCATTATACAAGGGTAAAATATATAAATAACAATAACCTTCAGATGAGTATATCTTAAGGTCCCCAAGCATTTAATACTGGGGTGTGAAAAACCTTTGAAGAACAATATGATAAAACAACTTACCAACAAGTAAACAAAGGACACACACATAAGGATGGGGGTACTAACATTATTGCTGATAGCAGAGTTTACCAACTCCAGAGGTAATCCGGAAAGGTATCATCTCTGTCCATGTTTCTCTAGAGTCCTCGAGACCTCAATTGAAACTCCCACAGAGACCTAATATCTCCTTCGAATCCATTTCAGGTTATCATATAAAGAGGCAGTAAGTTGTTCCATTAATCTTACATGCCTAACCGGAGAATTAAATCCTCCAGTGTGGGGATAGTAATACGTTTTTCCAAAAAGGGAGGAATATTAAGGCATTCTAGGCGTGGTTAAATTTTGTAAATCAAACGTAAACGTACTTTTTTCTAACTGAGGGGAATTTGCATGTTCAGTAGGAAAGCAGACAGGTAACATGGCAGCTTAGCTCCAGTGACATCTACAACCGGAACGTCTTCAACTTGTCTCCAGAAGTTCCCTATCAAGGACATTCCAGAAAAATGAGAAATACAGTCGCATCTCTACCCTCCAACATCCTCCAGCACCTGTCTGGGACCCTAGGATTCAAATTATGTAATAAAAAATGGTGTGGGAAAACCACGCAAAGGATTTTAAATTGATTTTCTTTATAAAAGTCCCTTGAGATGTCTGTTTAAGCCTCTGATATAAACCGCCACTCTTGTCAGAAAAAAATTTTTTTTAAAAAAAAATGTTCCATTTTTCCCCCATGAAAGATTTGTCCTGGGGGGGGGTTTCAGGATTTCCGGGTTCAGCCCCTTTGGAGAAAAAAATTTGGGTATCAATCCTCTGTTGCCACCCAAAGTTTACAAAAATAGTTCAATTTTTGGGTTTTTTCCAAAAACCCTTTAAAGTCCCCAAAACTGTTTAGAAAGGGGAAAAATTTGAAAGTAAGAAAAATAGCTAGAAATTGGGGCCCGTTTGAAACCGTTTTTTGAAGGATTTAAAAATAAGGGGAATTGAAATGTGCAAGATCTACGGTGTGGGTTATCCTAAAAAGGCCTTTTTATCATGAAAAACTTCATAGAAAATCCTCTAGGTTGCAAGGGAACATGGGGTTAAAGGAAAGGGGGGTCTTTGCAGGGGAAGGCGGAGCTAACCCCAAAAATTTTTTTGGCGGCATCGTTTTCCATTTATCTCTCGTCATTAAAAAGGGCCCCAAAACATTTGGTAACTCCGGGATATATTTGAGGTTGCCCATAACATGGAATTGGGATGTGTCGGAGCCATCCATAATTTTTCTATTTCAGCCCATTTAGAGTACACATAGAGTGTCGACCATGCATGTATTCGCCTCAGTTGAGCAGCCCAGTAATATTTCGTAATGTCTGGAACTGCCAATCCGCCGTCCTTTTTCCCTGCTAGCATGACACTTTTTTTAATTCTATGTCTCTGGAAGCCCCAGATAAACTTGAAAACTGATGCCTGCATGGCCTTTAGATGGGTCAATGGAATAGGTATAGGAAACGCCTCAAAGAGATATAATAATTTAGGAAGCACAGTCATTTTGACCGCCGTTATTTTCCCGAGTAATGAGAGCGGCAAGCCTTGCCACCTCTGCAATAACGCTTGTATCTCCTGGTAAGTTTTGGGAAAATTATGGCTATATAAGGAGGAATACGAAGTCGTCAAGTTGACCCCTAGGTACTTCAAAGAACTTGACCTCCAATTGTAACAGTAATTACCCTTCAATATATGTAGATCCGCAGGGGGGATGTTAAGTGGAAGTGCCTCTGTTTTTGCTGTGTTGATTTTAAATCCCGATAATACATAGAATTTAGTTAGTAGGGAGTGTAGGTTGGGTAGAGAAATAAGTAGTGAAGTCAGTGTGAGCAATATGTCGTCTGCGAATAAAGATAATTTAAACTCTCTTTCTCGAATGACAACTCTAGTAATATCTGAATGTAGACGGATGGCAGATGCAAGTGGCTCAACACAGAGTACAAATAACAATGGTGACAAAGGGCAACCCTGTCGAGTCCCATTTGAGATATTTATCAAAGGGGACGTATTGTGTGGGAGTTTGATTGATGCAGTGGGGATTGAGTACAGCACTTGAATAGCGGATAAGAAAGGACCTGAGAATCCAAATGCTTCTAATACTTTAAACATATAAGACCAGGTGAGTCGGTCGAACGCCTTTTCGGCGTCAAGGCTTAACAATAAGGCAGGTTTATTATAATTGTGCACTGCATCTATCAAATTGATAGCCCGCCTGGTGCTATCCCCCCCCCTGGCGATTCAACACAAACCCCACTTGGTCCTTGTGGTTTAACTGTGGCAACCACACTGCCAATCGGGTGGCTAATATCTTAGTAAAGATTTTTAGATCAGAGTTCAATAATGCAATTGGTCTATAATTTCCCACTTCTAGAGGATTCCTATCAAGCTTCGGGATCAAGGATATGTATGAGTGTAAAAAGGTGGAAGGAACTTTCGTACCTTGTAGCATAGAATTATAAAGCTGAATCTGATATGGGGAAAGTTGGGAATTGTAAGTTTTATAATACAGATATGTGAGGCCATCTGGCCCTGGTGATTTCCCATTAGGAAGAGATTTTAAGACTTCCTCTAGTTCTTCTTGAGCAATAGGCTGATTAAGGGAGGTCAGTGCATTCGAGGAGAGAGTTGGAAGATTACAGGTAGATAAGAATTCTGTTAACATATGATTTCTAACCTCTATATCTTTGGGGAGATTATCTGGGAGAGAGTAGAGCTCAAAGAAAAAGGTATGAAACCTTTGGGCTATTTTATCGGGATCATAAGTGACATTACCAGTCGCATCCATTAGAGCATGGGGAGTTCGATTGGCCGCCTCTTCTCGCAATTGCTTGGCCAGCAATGTATGAGCTTTATTGCCTTTTTCATAATATCTCTGTTGGCTTTTTAATAAAACTTTTCCATTTCTTTTTACTTAAGGGACTAAACTGGGAACGTACATTAATACTTGGGTAGAATGGATCAGATGGTGTACCCCCAAGTGTGCTTCCAATATTTTCAATTGTGCTCGCGAACCCCCCTAGGCAAAAACAGATTTTTTTTAAGCCCACTTCTAGGGGTATACACCACCCCCTTTTAAACACCCTTTGTGTGCCTCCCCAAGGTGGTGGTTGAATCACCGACCCCCCCGTTGGATAGAAAATAGTTTGAATATTTGGCCCCCGTTCCCATCATTGGGGAAATTTTAAACAATCTTTCATTTAGTCGCCAGTGGGTACGTTGGTCGGCACTTGTTCCTTTACTAAAGAAAACATTATCGGGGGGGGGCTGACAAGTTAGTGGCCAATCTCTGCCCCCGCCATCCACTAGCGTGATGTTGCCTAAAAAATAATCAAACCGTGAAGGGGTTTGTGGAAGGGGGAGAAATGGTAAATACTTATCTACTGGGTGGGAATTTCTTCTAATTACAATTAAATTTCCCGAACCCCCTACAAAGGCCTTTTGGGTAGGGCCGCTTGAGGGGATCCCTACCTTGTCCCTAAACGTACCTATTGATTTTTCAGAGAAGGCTACATTGAAATCCCCCCTATATTACCATGGAAGGGGGGGAAAGTAAGATTGTTAATTTTTGAAGAAATCTGTTAAGAAATGATCTGGGTGATTCGGAGTACAATTGCAAATGTAAGCGGAGCCCTAAGTACGTGCCCCCCAAATAAAATCCCTCCCTGCAACAGTTATGAAATCTGTAACTTGGATGGGCATGTAGGGATAGAGTATGGGCCCCCCCTTTTTTTTTTTTTGTTATCCTTTGAAGAAAAAATACGTGGGTAGAAATTTTAGCAAAAGCAAAAATTTCCCTCCTTTTGAAAGGGGCTCCGAATGAAGGCTATACAAACCTTAGAGGGCTCAATTAGTCGCAATAGATTCTTGGTAACAGAATTAGGCCTTTAGGTTGATAGAGCTAGCTTTAACCATACTGATGTATGAAATGGGTTAGCCTATAAATACATAATCATAAATTTTTTTGTACAAAAATGTGAAACTTAGGAGGGTAAAGAAAGACAACAGGGGAAGAAATTTCAAACTGAACCAGTGGTCGGGGAGGCCAAAATTAGCTCTAGGGCACCAGACCAGATTTCTTCTTAAGGCTCTATGAGCCGATCGAACTGATGATGTGGGGAAAGGGTTTTCCAAGAATTATTTGAAGATGTTGGTTAGGATCACTGACGTTTCCGACCCCTTGGGGATTCCCCCTCCCCCTAACCCTAATTTTTGCCGTCCGGGGTTTCAAGATCTTCCCAAAAATGAACGAACTGTTTTTAATCAAGGTTTGGGAGGACATCTTGGATTGCAATTGGAAACGTAAGTTCTGTTTCATAGGGGCCCCCCCCAAAAATCTTCCACTCTTGTCGCAATAGTTTTTAAAAGTGGGGAGCATGTGTCCTTAATTTCAGCGACTAAAGCTTTGAAAATCGCTTTAAGTGGAAGGTGGCTAAGGAAATCTTCCCAGTCGGACCTGGGATACTGGGACCGTTTCGGGTCTGAGGGACCACCAATGATTCAAAAAGGGGAATGCCACGGGGCCCCTAAGGCCCCTTTGGGAAGTGCGAAGTAGAAGTTGTGTCCTTTGTGTCCTCTATGGACGGGCCATCTGAGATGGAAAAAACCTATTGGGGCCCTTTTTTTTAGCGGTACTTGGTTTTAGGGACCTTTGGATTTTAGAGGTTTTGGGGTTTATAAGAGGTAATGTTATAGTTGAAACCTTTGGGGTAGCAGTGGTTAACCTCCGGGTATTTTTTTAAATGGAAATTTGGTTTGGAATCGGATTTGGCTCCGGGTTTTGAGTGGGGGCCTTAAACTTAGCCAGTTCGGGCTATTTACAGCTTATTCTAATCAGGGTGGCTTCCATTTCTATTTTACCAATGGGTTTGGGGTTTGAGGGAGCAGGGAGGCAATTTACTGCAGGGGCCCAGAAGAAAAACGGGGTATAAGGCACCCCCTTATGGCAAGAGACGTAGGTTTTGAGGTATAAACAGCGAGGAAAATGGCTTTTCCCAAACGCAGTGGCAAAAATTCGCGGGCTTTTTTTTAGGAGGATAGTGGGGTTTAAATTTTCTTTTCACCCAAGATGTACCCCCAAAGGGTGGGGCCAAGCAATGTTTTATGGCTGGTCACGTCCAATAATTTTTTTGTGCCGGGGGCCGGGATTTTTTAGCTCCGCGGGGTGGTGGGGGGATGCTCTCTGTCCCCACCCCCAACCCGCTCTCTCAAGGGGTCACCTTCACTCACTCCCGCGGCGTGTACGTGTGGGTTTTTAACATAGTTCCTACTTTTGAAAATGAAAAAGCAGGAGATCCCGGATCCCCCTTTGTGGGTTTAACCCCACCCCCCTTAAAAAAGCCACCCCCATCCCCTAACTGCATAACGGCTTGGAAAAACCCCGGGTAGTCCCCCTTATAGCCAGGTAGTAACCCCCTAACATAGTGCCCCTTAAGGCGGTAGACCCCCCCTTTAGCCAATTTAAACCCCCTCTGTAGCCGGTAGATCCCCCCCC
>JAODAL010032941.1:0-46243 GCA_025379985.1 Phyllomedusa bahiana | reverse complement strand
GTTTGGGGCGTGGGGGGACCAAAATTAAAGCCAACGAGCTGAATCCAACATACCAAGCTAATATATTTCCGAAAAAAATTAACTAGAACGATTGATGTGGATTTGAAAAGAAGTTAAACCTTATCTATGATAAGGACCGCCCAGGCGAATAAGCGGAACGCGATTAGCTGGGGGAAACCCCGGGAAGACAACTTTGAGCCCCTGAAAAAGATTGTGAGACTGTGGAGTTTATCAAATACTTCAGAGAAGACCAATTAAAATCCCCCTATAACATGGGCGCTAAAGGGCAGGCCAAAGGGGAAAGGGAGGACCCTTGGAAAGTTTAATTTCCCAACATTAGGCAAATACGTATCACACAAATGATGGTGTCCCAATTCAGTGCCCCTTCCAAAATAAAATATCCCCCCCCCCAGGATCAGCAGCCCCGATGAAACTGTTGGGGCAGGACCTAGAGACCAACACGCTACCCAGCCTTCTTCCTACCTAGATCCCACATACTGAAGGGGGTACAAATGCTTGAAAAAAACCTAATCCCTTCTTTGTTAAAGGGGTCTTTTTGTAAAAAAAATAATATCCAGAGTCGCGTTTAAAGTCGTTAAAAGATCTTCGTTTGGTATTGGAGTTTTAAACCCTTAACATTAAAAAAACGACCAAACCCTTTGGGGAAAATTTTAACAGGAAACAAGCAAATAACTGGACTCGGGGGGCGTAGCGAGACCGGGGGCCCGGGGTGAAAAATTTCAGCTTGGGGCCCCCCCTACCCTCAGACCCGTCGTTGGCCATATTCAACCACATTTTCTCACTTGGCGTAGGGGATGTCGGGGTGTAGCACAATGCAGAAAATTATATCATTAAAAAAATTGTCCAATAAAAAAATGAATTTCACCATGCCCCTTTTCCCTCTTGTCCCTCCCCCCTGCAAAAAAAACGTTGTGGGGGGGTTTTCCCAGCTTTTGCCTAAACCGGGGCAGGCGCAGCTGGAGCGCTGTATCACTGCTTATGTGCCCTTTTCCCATGATACTGCGGCTGGCAAGGGGGTTCTGGTCCCCTTTGGCTCAGGGCCAGCTGCTTGACTCCTGAGCTACACACATTATACAAACAACACATTTTATATATATATATAATATATAATATATATAATATATATATAAAAAAATAACAAAAACACACATACACACACACATAATAATACAATTAATACACACTATATAATATACACATATTAACACATAAAATATTATGCATATATATAATAAATATATATATATATATAAAATATATATAATATAAATAAATATAATAAAATTATAACATATTGTAAAACCTCACAGCCTTCACCCCATTTTTTGGCTGGGCCGGGGGGTCATTCACTCGCAGGATCCCCGTCCTTGTAAGACATTGGCACCCCTGACTCCGGCTTCGTTTAAACTTGGCCTCAGTCAGCTTTATTTAGGGACAGACATTACAAGCAGGCAACAAAAACAAACAAAATAAACTCGGCCCTCGGCCACTAACTCACATGTGTACAGAGTCCCTCTCTTCACTGTGAACAGGGCATAATGTCTATCTCACCCAAACACTTTTTTCCCGTCTGCCGCGGGGCCCGGCATCTTTTTAAGCCTCTGGGGGCCAGAGCCTCGTCCCCCCGCCCAGTGTGCTCCCGGTTTCTGGGAGCAACCATCCCCATCTCCGTTTTAGGAGGCCTTTTAAAAGTGCCCAAAGCACCCAATACCCGGGCTGGGAACCAAAGACCCGAACGTGGGAACAACCCCCCCCCCATTTTTCCGGGGAAAGGCCCCCCCAAATGGGGTGAACATTACCTGCTATATAACGGTCAGCAAACCCAAAATTTTCGATGACAATACCTGGCTTTTCCCCCCCCGAACCAGCCCGGTGGCCACTACGCCACCCGTGGCAGAACCCTGCACTGCCAGGAAATTTTTGACAACCCTCCCTTTTATAAAGGCAGCGGTCTTTTTCACCTTTCCAACCTTTCCTCCAGGGGGCAAAAAACCCCACACAGGGAGCCATCTCACACCATTCCTGTGACTCTTCACCTGTCAGGACAGACACAATATTTTCCCTTGGGGACCTTTCCAAACAATTTTTGTCACTGACCCATAGCTCTGGGTCTGCAAAACCACTATGAGAGTCAGACTTCTCCTTTACATCATATGGGCAACAGACAGTCTACTGCCAATCACTACCAGAGGCACAACCCATGCACGCTCTGCAACAAGTATGTTACCATCTGCAGCCCGCATGCTGACATTCACATTGGAGTTACCACTGACAACCGCTAGGGAATCTTTGTCCCGTATATTACCAGACACTTCAATATTGTCTGAAAACTCCTTCATTCTCCCTTGTATCTCACTAGGGTTGAAGCACCCATTCTCCCCTGCTATGTCTAGCAGCTCACTTTCCTCCTCACCATGGAGAGATACTTGGGTATCACCGCTAGCAACAAGCATCTCAGCAATATTCACCATCTCAGAAAGTTTACTTTCCTCTCCAGAGAGTATATAGCAAACCTGCTCAGTAACAGCACCAAACTCATCACTTATGTCAGGTTTTACCCATTCAGACTGGGCAGACAAAGCGCCTCTCCTAAACCGCTGTTCAGACATTACTGCACGGACCCCTTCATTAATGTCTGGTGACACATTCCCCTGTGCACACCTCTCATTGGCTCTTTCTAGCAGCGGATCCTCTGCAGCAAGGTATGGAGATGTTTCTATCACATCTCCTGTAACAATTGCTAAGGGGAAAACTCTCAGTATACATGCTAGTTATATCCTGGGCACTGCTGAGAACCTCTGCATATAGGAAACCCTTGCTGTTTACCTCAGCTTTGTTACTGGGGATTTCCTTACCATCTAGGGGGTTCCAACATACTGACCTGCCCCTCACTAGCGCCTGAGCAACCCCTCTCTGTGGGCTGTAGTAGCTCACTTTTTCCATCACTACCATCTGCATAATCAGCATTATCATAACACTGAAGCACTGACACATTGCCGTGTCCATTCCCACACTGAAATAGAGACTCTTCACAGAGTGGTTTTTCCCATGGTCAATAACCAGCACACTCACACTCCTAGTCTCCTCATACATGGTAGTAGAGCCCTCATATCCAAGGTTTGCCTTCTCCTTTCCAGGCAATGCATTGGCCGTGTTCACATCAGGCAACTCAATCACCTTTTCCACACCAGCAGAGCGCACCTGATTGCTACTGGTGACCATTCAGCTCCGCAGGCAACTGTATTAACAGCACAATTCTTAGGATTGCTATCAATCCCCAGACATACTGCACCTGCACATATTGTGCTATTACCAGCCACAACCTCTAGGGGCGCACCTGCAACTTGCACGTTACCTTCCCATACATACAGTGCGCTGTGGTCACTGGTAGACACATTTACTGACTGGCTGTCCATCACAGGACACACGTTACCTGTGTTACTTGGATTGCTCTCCCCTATAACCTCTAGGGGCACACTAGAGCTTCTCTCTGCTACCGCACCTATAGCTGCTTGTTCACACAGGGATGCAGTATTTGGAGCTGATTTTGTGACACAGCTAACATCCCCCTGCCCAGGCTGGGTGACATAGCTGTTGGTTACATGTACATTTAACCCATTAGTAGCATTTGTAATAGGCACAGCATTTATACCACAGGCAGCAACATTGGAATTGTCCACTCCCCCAGGCAACCCAGCAGGTAACATACTGAGTCCCTCAGACTTCACAAGTCCATTTTTCAGAGTCTCATCACCCTCAGGACTCTTCTCAAGGCCTGGCAGTGTGTCTGGGCCTCCATTTTGTACACCCTGGTGACCACACACATCCTGGATGTGATAGACAGTCTCAAAACCCGTTTCAAAATATAACAGGAACAGTCTTACCGGGTCTGATGTCTGAGCTCAGTCTGGACCTCTCCTGCTTTCTGTCCATGTCAGCCATGGGTGGGGCTCCAGACACCTGTGACTCCAGGGCTTGGGCTGCAACCTCTCCGGCCTTCTCCTGAGAGGGCAGTCAGGAGCACATTCTGCTGCTCTATGGCACCTCCAACATGGCTCCTGCTGGTGGACGGTGGTAGCAGGCTCCTGCTGATGAATGTGGTTGCCCGTGGCAACGGCAGCACGCCGGTCCCTCTGCAACTCGGTCTCTCCAGACGTGGACGCACGCTTTCCTGGACTACAAGGCCTCCTGGCCACAGGACATCCCCTCATGCAGTTGTCAGGTTGGTTGCCCATAGCAACGGCTTCCCCCACTTCTGGCTTTGCATCCTTCTGCATACACAGTCCTTGTTAACCATACATGCCAACTCTCCGTTTTTGGCGGGGGGTCCCGCTATTTGGGGTCCCCTCCCCGCCTCCCGGGGAGTTGGCATTCCTCCCGCCGCCAGCAGGCGGCGGGGGTCCTTTAAATGGCCGCGGCGACATAGTAGCGCTGGTGCGCTACTCTGGCATCGCCGGGCCGCTCCTACAGGCGGGTGAAGCGGCCGCGGCGCCCGCTTCACCCGCCCGGAGTCTCGCTGTGCAGGGAGGAGGCAGGAGGGATCGCTCCCTCCTGCCTCCTCCCCTGTATGTCCAGCGCCGGTGTGTGCGCCGCACATACAGGTCAGCGGCGCAGGGGAAGTGACGCGCGGCTGCAGGGGAGTGACGCGCGGCTGCTCTCACTTCCCCCTGCTCCGCTGAGGAGATCGTCCGGAGCGGCCGTGCTGCAGGAGCCTGGTGAGGTAAGTGGATTTTATTATTATTTTATTTTTATTAGCTCTATGGGGGGCTCTGCCTGGCAACAATGGGGGCATCTACCTGGCAACAGAGGGGACATCTACCTGGCAACAGAGGGGACATCTACCTGGCAACAGAGGGGGCACTACCTGGCAACAATGGGGGCACTACCTGGCAACAATGGGGACATCTACCTGGCAACAGAGGGGAAATCTACCTGGCAACAGAGGGGGCACTACCTGGCAACAATGGGGGCACTACCTGGCAACAATGGGGGCACATCTACCTGGCAACAGAGGGGGCACTACCTGGCAACAGAGGGGGCACTACCTGGCAACAATGGGGGCACTAGCTGGCAACAATGGGGGCACTACCTGGCAACAGAGGGGACATCTACCTGCCAACAGAGGGGGCATCTACCTGCCAACAGAGGGGGCACTACCTGGCAACAGAGGGGGCACTACCTGGCAACAATGGGGGCACTACCTGGCAAACAATGGGGCACTACCTGGCAAACAATGGGGGCACCTACCTGGCAAACAAAGGGGGGAACCTACCTGGCTAACAAAGAGGGGCACCTACCTGGCTAACAAAGGGGGGCACCTACCTGGCTACAGAGGGGCATCTACTTGGCTACAAGGGGGCATCTACCTGCCTGTAAGGGGAACTACCTGCTTATGGGGGGTTACTACCTGGCTATAAGGGCATCTACCTGGCTTTCTTCCAAAGTCGTTATGCAGTTAGGTGGAGTGGGGTGTGGCTTTTTGAAGAGGCGTGGCATACGACAAGATGGGCGTGCCCATGCAAATTTTTGCCGCGGCGCTCTACGTGCGCCGCCCACTACATTCTCCTGCTTTTTCATTTTCAAAAGTTGGCAACTATGTTGTTAACCCAAGACTTGTCAGAATCTGCGCCTTTAGTTTGGGGTAGTCTCTGGTGTCCTGCACAGACATGTCACAATACACCCTCTGGGGTTTGCCAGTCAGATAGGGTGCCAGGACATCAGCCCACTGCTCTGTGGGTAGCTTCTCGCTGAGCGCTACTTGCTCAAAAGCTGCAAGGAAGGCCTCCACATCTTCCCCTACGGCCATCTTCCACCGCACTTCGGGCCCTCAAGTCCCCCTCTGCAGACTTCATCTGTGACACAGCCTCTCTGCCGGTCTTCAGCTGTGCCTGGAGCCTTAAATGGCTCTCTCTCTGGTCCGCTTCAAGCTATGCCCGGAGTTTTCTATTATCATCGAGCTGCTGGGTCATGCGCTGTGCCCACAGTTTGCTCATCTCCTGCTGCTGGGCAGTCATCTGCAAAAACTGGCGAGCAGCTCCTCCAGGGTTTTTTTTTTTTTTTTCAAAGCCCAGTAACGGGCCCCTTAATCACCACTTTGTGCCAAAAACTTCACCATTTTTCGGTTTGTGCCAATTAGGGCCCGGGGCATCCTCCACCAATGAAAAACCTCACATGCCTTGGGCCGCCATTTTTGGCTCGGCCCGGGGGTCATTCAGCTCCCCAGGATCGCCGTCCTTGGAAAGCCCTTTGGGAAACCTGACCCGTCCCCCTTTTAAAAATTTGGCCCCAAAGCCATTTTTTGAGGCACAGCCCTTGCAAAAAACCAAAAACAAAAAAAATAAACCTCGCCGTCGGGCCCAACTAACTACCATGTGTACAATCCCCTCCACATGTGAAAAAGGACCTAATGCCCATTTCTCCCCCAAACATTTTTGGTCCCAGTCCCCCTGCGGGTACCGGCTTCTTCCAAGTCCTGGGGGCCAAGCCCCCTGCCCTCCATTTTCCATGTGCCCAGTACTGGCAGAAACCACCCCCTAAACTCCTTATTAGGGGCCTTTAATGGGTTTCTCCAGAGGAAACCAAAAACCCCTGGGCTGGAACCAAAGCCCCGGAACTTTGGGAAAAACCCCCCCACCCATCTCAGTTGTTCCGGGAGGGCCCAGCCCTTAAGGGCAAAAATTTTGGGCCGGGCTAGAAAATGGTCAGCACCCAAAATTTTCTGACTGACAATACCTGGCTTCCCCCACCGAGCCCAAAGGTTTCCCCGGGTGGCACGAACGCCCCCAAAGGGCAAAACCCCCTGGACTGCCTATGGTCACTCGTGACAATATAAAATATACACACATAAAATATATAACATATAAAATTTTAAAACACACATACACACATAAAAAAAATACAAAAATTTTACACCCCACACCCCAATTTTATTTTATATATATATATATAATATATTAAAACAAATATACACCCGGACAAATAAAAAATAAATCCCACAAAAAACACACACATATAAAAATAAAAACTAGAAAAAATAAATAAAAATTAATAAAATTTTTTAACACACACACCATATATTAAAATATATTATATATATATAAATATAAACACAAATAAAACACACACATATACACAAACACACACACAAAAAAAAAAAATAAATATTTTGTAAAAAATTTTAAAAATTAAATAAAAATTGTAAAAATATAAAAATAAAAATATAAAATATTATATAAATATAAATTAAATAAAAAAGAAAAGAGATAGAAAAACAGGAGGCGCAAAAACTTTGAAGTAAAAATGATGCGCTTTTTGCGGGATGCATTATAACCCGTTACCTGATGTTTTGTGAAAATTTAAATGGGGGCACAACCTCACATTCACTTGAAAAATATGGCAAAAAAACACAGGAAATCCGGGGCAGCCCCCGGGTTTTTCTTATCCCCACGCTCCTTAGAAAGGGGCGGGAAAAAGCACACCCCAAAAACAAAAAAAAAAAACCAGGCGCTCGTAAAAAACCAATAGTGTTGGGAAGCAGACAGATTTTTATATAAACTGTGCTTTTTTTTCAAAAAAAACTGTGGGGGGGTACAAAACCCTTTCGCAGAAAAAAAACAACAATGCGAAAGATTTTAAACCTTTTTCCCGGTTTGACCAAACACTTCGTCAGAAGCCCATAGTCCATCATTAAAAAACAAACAATTTAAAAGGACAATTATTTTTTTAAAAGAAAACCCGAGAGTCCCCAAAAAGCAAAGGGTTTTAACAATGAAACAGACCCCTCCGGGGGAGCCCAAATGAGCTGCCTGAAAGATGTAAAAAAAAAAGACAGCGAATTAATTCTCTCCCTCCCCGGGGGGAGTTTTTTTTCTGATATATGTATTAAAGCATTCCGAAAATTTGTAAATTAAAATTTAAAACCCTTTTTAGTTAAGAAAAGTACATAAATTTAAAAAAGCGAGTGTTCACGGGATTAACATTGAAATCGAAGCCAAAAAGGTTTTTTTGGGGCCGGGACAAATTTCAAAACAAAACAGAAATGATCTAATACTGATTTCCCCCCACTAGGGCAAAGTTTTGCCGGAAAACTCAAATAAATAAAATTTTTCAATTTTCAAATTCTGTCAAAAGATTTTATAAAAAGATGCAAATAAATGTTTTTTTATACATATCTAACAGTATTATAGATTTAAAAAAAAATGAAGGGGAGGTAAAACAAAGAAGTCCATTTAAAAAAGGTTTCCCAAAAAAAACGGAAGAGAAATGTAAAAAAAAAATTTTCACTTTCCATCAAAATCTCAAATTACAACCAAAAAAATTCTTCAAACAAAGGGTATAGGGGAAAAAAAGTAAAACCAATAGACTGAAGATTATAATTGAAAATAAGTAATGGAGGGAAATGTTCCCCCGACTGGAAAAGGGCTTCTTCTAAAGTGCATGGACTCAAAAAAATGAATGAATGCCCCCAATCACATATAAAAGGGTTTTTTTTCGGAAAATATGGGCCCAGTGGGCATTGGGCTAATTCCCCTAATCATTAAGAAACCCCTTTTGGGGATACCTTTTTTTAATCGAAACATCCAAAATGGGCTCCCCCATTTTTTTTTTTTTTTTTTTTTTTAGTAAATTGAAATTTATTAGTAAATTTTCAAAAGGTACACTTTTCCAAAAGGCGTGAATTTTTTAAAAATGAAAAATCCTGATTATTTGTTTTCTTTAAAAAGTCCTGCACACTTTGCTTTAATTTTCCTTTTTTTAAAGCTTGCCGTGGCCTTTACCTACATGCCCAAAGGACAGGGGGTTTCGTCCCATATAGGGTTTTCGACAAGGGCAATTTAATCAAAGGGAAAACCCCAAAAGGATTTTTTTTCAAGTAAGGGATGTTTGAGCTCATATGTTTCTTTAAATGGTTTGTAATTTATTTTTTTTGATGTTTTAATGCTTTTAAAAAAGCACAGACATTTTGGGTGTTCCACAAGGAAAACTCCCCAGTTTCCCCGTGGGGGGTTTCCCTTTTATGTATTTAAAAAATTTTGTCTAGTTTTTCCTTTGGGAATAATGCTCTTTATATTTTTTGGAAACCTTCTGTAAATCACATATGGATTTTTGGGAAGGAAAGGGACCCAAAGGGGAGGGTCTTTTTGAAAGATTTTTCCCAAAGTTTTCTGAGAATGTCCTAATTTTTTAAAAGAATGAATTGAAAATTTTGTTAAAAAGAAAAATTTAGTTCGGTTTTTATCTGTCTCCCGATTTTTGGAAAAAAGATTTAAAACCCTTTGGTTTAAAAGAAAATTCCTCCTGTGTGAAGTTTTTGCACTTTTTTTTAGAGGGATTGTCCAGGAGTGTTTTTTAGGGAAAATTTTTTTAACCCAAAATCCTGTTTGAGAAACGGGAATTTTTTGATGTAATCCCCCCCCCTCTTAAAAAATTTCTTCGCCCCCCCCTTGAACTGACCGAAAAGGTATGTTGGACCCTTCCCCTGGTTTGAAATGGGGACTATGGGAAATGTACATAAAATATTACTACTACCGATTTAAAAAGGGATTGGGGAAATAAGCCACCTTGGTTTTATTCTGATTTTTTTAAAAACCGAAAAAAACTATTTTTGAGAATTGACATTTTGCTTGAAGGGCATTCCCCACGTATTTGGTTAATAGTGTGAAGAAAACCCAGATTCGATCGGGGTTGGGGGCCCGACCAAAAAAAAAACAGATCGTCGATATTTTCGTCAAAACAGAACCACAAATTCTGAAAATAGTGTTTGGGATAAATAAAATTTCTCTTTGAAAAGCTCCCATTTAAAAATTTTGCGTATTTTGGGGGCCCCTCCCTTTCCCCATGGGGGTACCTTAAAAATTTTTCTATAAACCCGGTTTTCATATAGAAAAAAATTTTCTCAAAATAAATTTTAACTTGCTAGAAAAAAATTTTTCCGAGATGTGTCTATAGGGGGGTCATGCGAGAACTTAAAAACACACTGAATCCAATTTGAGGGGAAAATTTTTGAGAAAAGGGGGAAAAGGGGAGCTCAGGGGGCCCGTCGCCATGGCGACCCGTGCGACCCCTGTAGCTACCCACGACTGACTGCAAAACCAATTTAGTAACAACCGAACCCAAGTTGATGGGAGACCGGGAACCCCAACTTTAGCTGTGGAAAAAAAGGGGGAAAGGGGGAAACAAACCAGACATACAATGAACAACAACAATATTTTTTCACAAGGACATACCAAACGTATAATTTCTGGAGAGGCAGCAAATCTAATCTAATCAAATCAAAAGACATTTGGAATAAAAACTTCAGAAAACGGTAGAACGGGGCCTCAGGGGGGTAAAAGTGCAACCAAATTTTCCTGAGAAGGAAATTTTAAAAACTAAAGAACCTCCTAAAGTACACTACTAAACAAAGTTCTCACACCAAAGGGGGGGAAAGGGCAACCCCTCATGAAAAAAAGTGAACTAAGGGGGAAAATACAACAACCTAAAAAAAAAGCATGGGTTATCACATTAATAATCAGTTACCATTTCCCCCCAACCTAGGAGGAGAAAAAAAACACCCAAAGTAATGGCATAAAATTGGGAAAAGCATTTTTGACAAACCCTACAAAGGGCAAAAAAATTGCAAAAGGGGTGAGGGGGCCCCACCCCCCCTCCCCCCCTGGTACTCAAGTCCCGGGACGGGCCCCCTGCCTGGGTGGGGAACCTCAGTGGGCCCCGAGAGTGGGCACCTTTTGTGTTTAGGGTGAACACGTGCCATTCTGGGGGTGGAGCCAGGGTAGGACCCCGGGGTCCCCCCCCCCCCCCCAATTGGGAAATCCGGTACGGAAAAAGCAAGCGCACAAAAGTCCAGAAAAACCTTAAAGCCCGGAGGCGCAGAGCCCATTTTGTAACCAACAAGGGAATAGGAAACCCCCATCTGAACGGATGTTACGGGTTTTTCAGAGAGTCCAACAGAGGCCTCAGATGTTTCCTCTTTTTTTAGGGGACCCACATAGGTCCGGATAATTAGAGAGAAGCCCCCGAACTCCACTGTGCTGCCAACTCGCCTGGTCATAATTTTTTTCCCTTTTAATGGAAGTTAGAACACAGAGATCCTCTCTGGGCGGGAAACCGACCTTTGGCTTAAAGGGGGCGGGGGCACGGCCCGTTTAATAGTAAAGGTTCTCCCAAAGTCCATTGAGATGGTCTCCAATATTTGATAAATTCCCTCGCCTGTGGCCCCGAAAGGCCCTAATTCTTAAATTGTTCCTCGGCCTCTATTTCCAGGTCCCCCAGATGCTTTTTTGGTTTACGCAATAGTTTTTGCTTTAATACCATAACGCAGGCCGGGCTGGGAAAAAACAGCCCCGGCACAAAGCCCCACCAGCCCACATACAATACCACTTACAAAATTCCCCTTTTCTCGCACCCGCCACTTTTCAAAATAAACACACCATGAAGGGGCTTTCACAGGGAGCTTTTTTTGGTGCATTTTTTTGGTTTTTTTGGTGCTTTTTGTGCAGAAAGGCAAGCATTAATGCTGTACATTTCTGCACAAAAAAAAAAAAAAACGGATCAAAAAATGCACCAAAACCGCTCCGTTGAGACTCCCACATACAAGCAAAAAGAAAGGGGTGCAGAGAAACCCCATCACAGACAGGTGTGCACTTGCTTTACAACCGGGGAAACAAGCCCACAGTGCACTACAAAGCACCAACAAACCAAACCCCCCCAAACACTACCATAGTCGGCACCATCCATGAAACAGCACTGACTCAACACAGAATAAACTTACCCCTGACAGCGGGGACTCACAGGAGACATCATCAGAGGGGAGTTGTTCTCTTCTCCTTTTCTTCTTCGGGCCCCAAACCTCCAGACATTTCTCTGATGAGTCGTTCCCTTCCTTTCTTTCTCTGCCGGAAACAGCTTGCATTTTTCCTCTTCTAGGGGGCCACACTGTCCCGAAATTTACCACAAATACACTTAGACTCCTCCTCTTCCAGAAATTTCCTATCAATTCCCCAAACAGCGTATTTAGACCCGAAAAAAATTTGAAATTAAAAAAAAGTCGATAAAAAAAAAAGGACCCCCATTTGCAGGGTAAAAAGGGCCCTCCTCCCCTTTTAAATTTTTTAGGTAGACAGGGGCCCACCCCCTAACTACCAGGTTAGCTGGAGCTGTCCCCAGAAACACCCTTAGGGCCCGGGGGAAAAATTTCATCAGGGCCAGTAAGTGGCAGGCAGGGGGAGTTATAGCCCGGCGGGCACATATAGGTAGGCGGGGCAGTCTAAAAGCCAGGCAGGCAATTATATATAGGCAGGGGGAGTCATAGCCAGGGAGGGGCAGCTATTCGAGGCAGGACCAGGGGGGGAATAGAGAGGGCCAGGCAGGGCCAGGGGGTATAAGAGGGCCAGGGAGGGGGCCCGGGGGGATAAGGGGCCAGGCAGGGCCGGGGGTAACGAGGGCCCCGGGAGGTCCAGGGGGGATATAGGCCAGCGGGGCCCGGGGTGTATACAAGGGCCAGGGGGGTATACAAAGGGGCCCGGCGGCCAAGGGGGTATCCCGAGGGCCAGGCAGGGGCCCGGGGGGTATACAGAGGGCCACAGGGCCAGGGGTATATAGCGCCACAGGGCCAGGGGGGGACATGCGCCAGGCAGGCCCCGGGGATACAAGGGGCCGGGAAAAAAAGGGCCAGGCGGGCCAGGGGGGTATATACGCCAGGGGAGGGCCAGGGGGTTAAAAACCAGGCAGGGGGATTAAAGTTAAAAAATAATAAAGAACTTACTTCCTATGCTTTCCCCCCTTCTCCAGTCCCTCCAAAAGGGGCGCTCACTCCCGGGGCGGGCCGCGGGAACAGGCGCGCAATGACGTCATCACATCGCCCGCCCCGGGCCCCTGGGAGCGAACAGACGGGATCAATAGATCCCAGATGTTCAGCCTCGCTGCCCTGCACCACCCCCTGGGAGGGGGCGGGCCCTGATGGCCGCATGGGTTGGGGCATGACCCCCCGTGCAGAAGGGGGGCCCTCGGCCCCCCGGCACAGGGGGCCCCGGCGAAAAATCGACCAATTTGGGGCCCCCGTCGTGCGCCGGCCTCCGGGCCCCCGAGGGGGGGGGAACACCGGCCCCCCGCGGGCGCTCCGACCGCCCGCGCCCGGCCCCCAGGCCCCCGGGCAAATGCCCGTTTGCCCTTGGCCATCCGGGCCTCCATAACGGTTGCATATCAGGAACATAACGGGGGGTATCACATGGTGTTTCAAGTGTCCCTCTGTCGGGTAACTGTCTTATTCCTGTCTGATGCAGCAAACTCAACCCAACAGGCCCTTTACTTCGGCGATTAATGCTTAAATCCCCTTAGTAGGAGAGATGTGAGGTACTTTTTCCCCTCAGGTGTATGACCGGGGGGGCTCAGCGGGACCACTAGCATCGCCTAATTCAGAGGTACCCAGGGGTCTAGGGCCAGTATCACATTAGGTAGGCAGCACCCAGTTCAGGGGGAGCAACCATGCCGCAGCATGGTAAATGCTGAAAAATTGCTTTTAGAGATCAGTCCCCCCGGCAGGGAGAAATTTAGCTGGAGGAGCCCAAAGCAGGGGAGGAAAGGAACAATGTGAGGGCTGCTGGATTGGCCAAGAAGGGGAGATTAACATGGCAAGGTATTCCATGTCAGGGGCCGGGAAAGGGCCTTTTTAGAGTCCCTCACAGGGGGACAGGGCCTCCGTGCTGAAGTGGTGGTGAGGGAGCACCCGTGCTGGACTAGGCTCAGAGACTGCAAGGGTCCCAAGGGTGCCTGCTCTGGTGCCTCACCTCGGCTCTGCTGTGAGGGCAACTCTGGGTAGTGCCTGGAGGCAGAAAGCGCTGCGGAGGGGTGAGAATAATCCCCTGTGTTATGCGGTCCTCAGGCCGGGCAGGAGGGATCGCAGAGGGGCCGGGATCAGGGGCCGTGCGCACTGTACCTGGCAGGAGCTGCTGTAAAACGCCAGGAGTCTCGTCGGGTCAGTCCCCCAGGAGCGCAGAAGAAGATGAGAGCCACCGCGGCGCCTGAAGCAGAGCTGGAGAGCGCAGAGAGCCCGCCGCCAGCAGTAGAGACCCGGAGCCCGCGCCCGCGCGGTGAGTAATGGCGGCGCTTCCGGTGGCACACGAGGCAGGGAGAGACCTTCCTCCAACTGCTGCTGGGGCTCAGGGGGCTTTTGGGGGGGTCCGCGACCCACTGCCCACCCGATAAAGGGCACCGGATTCAAGGGGGAGGTACGGGCGTTGTGGGGTGCTTTCGGAGCCCGCTGTAAAAGGGCCCCCGGGGGTTTCCCCTGTGGGCAGGGAGGGCCTCGCTTTCGGGGGTTACCCATTTTAAAGGTACTTAAAAAAGAGAATGGCAGAACCCGCGGGGTTCCTCTGGGGGTTTTTTTGCCGCGTAGCCCTTTTTCACCGCCCCCCCCGGCCGGGAGGGAAAAAGGGGTTTTCCCCAAAATTTTTCAATTTGGGCTCAGGGGGTTAAAAGAAAAAAGGGGCCCAACTTCCTTGCCCGCAAAACCCCAGGGCCCCCCCACACGGGTTTTAAATTTAAAACGTTGCGCTCAATATACCCGGGTTTTTCCCTGTGGCCATATTTGGGGTGGGGAGTCGGGTTTTGATACCCCCTCTTACTTGGCCCCAAACTCTGAGACATTGTTTCCCATTAAAGGAAAAATTTTTTCCCAAAAGGGTGGTAAAAACTTTTTGGGAAAAATTTATTTAAGCAAGTAATCCCCCTATTAAAATAACCCCTGAAAGATTTGGCTAAAAAGAAAAATAAAAGGGTTTTTCCCTTTGCCATATTATTTTTGCGAAACGTTTCCCGTGTATTGCGCCCTTGATTACAGACGGGGGAGTGACTTTGGGGTTTGTTCCATGTACGCTTTGCGCGGACGGGTCTTTCGAACCCGTTTTAATTTACTTTGGGATTTCCCTTTGACTCCTAACGCTGGGGCCCCAATAGTTCCTGTGGGGGCCATGCGCAGTCCATTTTGGGTGAGACCCCAAAGGGAAATTTTGATGCATTTGGCCCATCCATTGAGTCCCCTCTTAGGATTTTTTTGGGGCTTTTCATCAACCTTATTTCTATCACTTGTGTTTTTCTTTAAATCATTAGATTAAAAAATTGTTTCACTAAAATATGGTTTAATTGGGCTTTTTTTAATAAAACACATTGTAATTTCATTTTTAATGGAGATGAACATAATATCAATTGACTATGTATAAACACTATTCTTATATTTATTTTCACATATTTTTTTATATTTAATTATTTAATTTTGGGTTTTAATTGTTTTGATGCCCACTTTTTTCACTATATATACCACAAAAGGCACTAGGGGGGGTGTTTAGCTTAAAAAAAGCCCGGGTTTGAGGCTAAACATTCCCGTTTTGGGTAAATAAATTTTTTCACTTTTTTAAAAGTGCTGCCTTTTCTACTTTTTTTTGAATTACCCCGGTTTGACCGGGATCCTTTTCTTTAGGGGGCCCCTCATTCTTTTTTTTGAATTTTTTTATTACTTGCGGGCTGAAAACTGCTATATTGCAAGCATTTGGAGGATCATTGTTTTTAGGGGGGCATATTTAAAGTTGAACACAAAAAAATTTTTTTCCCCGGATTTTCCGTTAAGGACAATGTTTTGCCCCCCACCAGCGTTTTTTCGTAAATTTGGGAAGGAAATGTTGGCGGAAATTTTTTCAAAAAGTATTTCTTGGGGATTGTTTTCATATTTTTAAAAACCCCACCTTTAATTAAAAACCAAGAGACCCTTTTGGGGGAAAGAACAACAGACTTTTTCTCAACCAGCGCATTTGGGGTTTCAAAGGGAGCCAAATTTTAAGGCCCAAAAAATACCCCCCCCGAGGGGGTGAGTTCTTTTTAAACCCGAAAATCCAAACCCCTTTTTTTTACAATGAGGACGCTGCCAACCCCTTTTTTACAAATTTTCAAATAAATTTGCCTTTGATGTCTGCTTTTAAAATAAATTTTAACAAAAGAAACTTTTTTTATTGCCGCCCATTTTCTGAATTAGAAGGGAAAATTAGTTACCCCAAAATCAGGGGAATTTAATTTCATAAAAAAAAAGATGGGTTTTTAACAATCCCCGGGAAAATTTAAACAGATTTTGAAGGGGCAAAAAAAAAGACAAAAATGGGATCGGGACATTGAGGGGTTAAAAAAAAAATGGCCCAAAACTTTAATTGGCAAAAAAACATCCAATAACCCACTCAACGCATAAAAAATGGAAGAAGTTTTTTTTAAAAGGGAAAAAGAGACCATCTACGACTTTTTATAATGATGGACAGGACAAAACCCCCTTTTTTTTGACATTGGGTACTCCCCCCCTAAAGGCAAACAGGAGGGGGGCAGGAAAAACCCCCAAAGGGGCGCAAAAAAAAAAACAAGAGGACACAGGGATTTTGTACAACCGAAGGGAAAAGAAAAAAGTGGTAAATATTTTTTGAATACCAAAATTATCTGATGTTGAAAACGGGGGTCTTAACAAGGGGCTTTTCTTTTTTGTCCAGTAAGTTACACTGAAGGTTTTTAATTGGGAAATTGACTGTTTAATTTTTTCGGGAATGTTTAAAAATTTAAATTTTTTCTTTTTTAAATATACCAGAGTCTTTACCCCAAGTAAAATTTTTAAAAAGGGGGTTGGGAAGAAATTTTTAAATTGTTTTTTTAGATACCGGGGCTTTTTTAAAAACCCAGGGAATTTTGTTCCCTAATAAAAAACAATCCAATTATAAACCACATTTGAGTCTAAAGGGTTTGATTAGGGATCCAGAATTAAGGGGTTCCCAAAATTTAATCTAGGGTTAAAACCCAAAATTTAAGGTTTAAAAAAGAAAAAAAAGCCAAATTTAAAAACTAACTCAAAATAAATTTAACAAATCAAACCGCGGATAAGGGTGGGGCAAAAAGTTATTTTGAATTTCTTTCAGATTTAAATTTAAAGGAAAAAAAAAAAACCAGCAAAATGAAAGAAAATGATTTAAAAGGGGTTTAATTTTTTTGTATCCAACTTCTTGTTTTATTACAAAAAAATTTAAAAGGGTTTTTTGGATGAACAAATAATTTTAAAAAAAGTCATTTATAATTCTTTATGATTTTCTTATTTAGCATTTCCTTCCGGGGTTTTCCCGTTAAAAACTTTTTCTACCCAAAATTTAAAAATCTCTTTATAACCCCCCAGGTCCCCCATTGTTCTGGCCGAGGATCTATTTTTTGTCCAGGTTTGCTTTTTTCTTGATAAAAAATTAAAATTTTTCTACCTTGCTAAAACGTTTATTTTGGATATGCGGATTTTTTTAAAAAGGGTTTTTGATGGGGGGGGAGGTAAAGGGGAAACAGATTTTTTAGTTTCCCTTTTATTGGGGGTAAACCTAAAAATACCCCATTAAACACCAGAGAGGGGTAGCTGTTTTTTAAAAAATTTTTTTGGGAAACCTCTGAAAATTTTTTTAACAAAAGCAAATTTAATTTTCCCTTTAAAGCAAATTTGGGGTTTTATCCTTTACAGAAAATTTTTTTTTTTTTTTTAGGTCAATTTTATGTTCAATTAAAGGGGTTTCACGATGGGGGCCAATGTGGGCCCGATGTATGCAAAAAATGTTTTTGGCACACTTGGATGAGGATCTGTCTAAAGAAACCCAAACCCCTTCCCGACATTCAGGGGTGGAGGACATAGATGAAAAACTTTGTTTTTGTTTTAGAATCTTTTGCTCAATTGGAGGAATTTCCCCAACTTTCCCCAATATTAAAAAATCCTGATTAAAATTTACAAAAAAAAAGCATCATTGGAGAATATTCAGTTTTTTGGAAAAACTTGTGTTTTCAAAAAAAGGGTTTTCCTTTTTACGAAACCTTTTTTTAAAGAAACTGACAGAAACCGTCTCCTACATTTTGAAAGTTTTTTACCCACGCCCGATGATTAAAATTTTTTTGCCCCAAAAGTCAAAAAATTTTTTCCATAAAAGTCAATTTTGATTCCCAAAAAAAATTAGATAAAAGTCCCTCAAATTTAATAAACGGGAAATCCAAAGGAAAATTTTTAACAGCAGTGTCAAAAAGGGATAAATCCCTTTTGTCCAAAGAAGCAAATAACAATAAACCCTCTAAGAAAGTTCCAAAATTTTTACTTTTTTCCCCAACCCTTTTTAAATCTGTCCCCAAAAAAATTAAGAATATTGTTCCCCAAAGGGAAAGGTATTTTACTTTGGGATAATTTCCCTTTGTTCCTGAATTTTAAAAAAATTTCCCCCCCCATGGCCTTTATAAAAACAAAAATTTTAAAGACATATTAGTGTCCTCCCGAGTCAAAAATTAAATTAAAAGGGGACCAAAAACGATTAAGGGCCTTTAAAAACTGGTTTTTTTTTCCTTGGTTTTGAATTTCCCCTGTTTTAAAGTCTCCCCATCAAAAGTAGGTCTTTGTTTCTCCATTTTCAAAAAAAACGTATAAAATTTTTTCATTTTTTAACCTTTTCAAAGTCCCTTTTGGGTTTTTTAAGTCTTGATTTCCCCCCGGGGACTTTTTATATTGGGGGAGAAAACAACCAGGAGTGCAGGGGAGGGTTGGAAAAAAAATATCTACCTTTCCTTTCGGTAAAAACTGAAATTCCCAAATTCCAAACATTTTTTATTATTACAAACATAAAAATTTAAAAAAAATTTAAAAATTTTTTCATTAAATTTATCAAAATTCCCATTAATAAGGTGGGGGCAATAGGGGGTTTTTTCCCGAAAAAAGGGAGTTTCCAAAGGGTTCAAAAATTAAATTCTCTTTTAACCCGATGGCCCTTAAAAATTTAAAATTCCCAAATTAAATTTCCCCCAAAATTTTTTCCCCCCCAAAATTTTTTTGATTAAATTCCCCCTGGAATGCCTTTTTTATCTGGGTTTTCTTTCTTTCTTTTTTATATGAAAACAAAAAAAAAGGGGCGGTATATAATTATAATATAAAATATATAAATATATTATATATATATATATATATAAATATATAAATACTTTTTAATTGTTTTTTATTTCATTTTAATTTTTGTTTATTTTGTATTATAGAAATGAAAATACCCACCTTATTGGAGTTGACACATCTGGATTGGATTGATTACTGCTGCAGCTTCCTCGTTTCGTCTCTACAACACTAGATGCATATTTATAATATATATATATATTTTTTTGCTGGTCTAGGGAGTGCTTTAGCGCTGTTTGAATGTTGCGCTCAATATACCTGGATGTTCTGTGGCCATAGTGGGGGTGTAGGTTTTGTATCCCTCTTTCTTGGCCCCAAAATCTGAGATCTTGTTTCTTGAGGATAAATTTTTTTCTATGGGTGGTGATACATTTTAGGTTATTTGATTAAGCAAGTATACTCCTATTAATATGACCCCTGAAAGATTTGGCTAAAAAGCCTAAATGAAAGTTCTTCTTTGCTCTATTATTATTATTGCGAAACGCTTCTGTGTATTGCGCCCTTGATTACAGACTGCGAGTGACATTGCGGCTTTGTTCTCATGTATGCATGCGCGGACTGTCGTTCGGAGCCGCTTTACATTTACATTGGAGTTCTTTGACTCCTAAGCGCTGGCGCCGATAGTTCCTGTGCGGCACATGCGCAGTCCATCTTGTGAGACGCCGAAGGAAGTTGATGCATGTCGGCTCCATCCAGTGAGTCTCCTCTTAGGATTCTTTTTGCTTTTCATCAAGCCTTATTTCTATCACTTGTGTGTTCATTATATCATTATGATGTAAATAATGGTTTCACTGTATCATGGTGTATTGCATATTAATATACACATTGTAATTTCACTTTTATGGAGATGATCATATGATACAATTGACTATGTATAACACTATTCTTATATTTGAGTCACATATATTTTTTTATATTGTAATTATTTAATATTGCTTTATTGATTGATGTCACTTTTTCACTATATATACCACTAGATGGCACTATGTGTGTAGCTTGAAAAAAGCCCTGGTGAGGGCTGAAACGTTGCTGTGTTGGGTCAATAAATCTTTCACTTTTTTGAAAGTGCTGCCTTTTCCACTTTTTTGAATTACTTTGCAATATATGTCCATTAACAGTGTCCTACCTATTCCTAGATATCCCCTCTTGTATGGGCTGCATCAGCTCCTCAGATCACTATAGCTACAGACCTGTGTGATCTCTCATGATAGGCTGCCAGCACTGGTTTCTATAGCTACAGACCTGTTCCATCTCTCCTGATAGGCTGCCAGTACTGGTCACTATAGCTACAGACCTGTTCAATCTCTCATGATAGGCTGCCAGCACTGGATGCTATAGCTACAGACATTTTTGATCTCTCCTGATAGGCTGCCAGCGCTGGTCACTATAGCTACAGACCTGTTTGATCTCTCCTGATAGGCCCCGAGTCTCCCGGGCTCCAGGCCGCTGCCGTGGGCTTGGAGCACCGACTGGCCCTTCAGCTGCATGTGCGTCCGCTGGACGCACATGCAGCTGCGGGCTTCTGCGGAGCAGAGAGCGAGCGCTCTCTGCTCCGCAGACAGTGTCGGACCGGCTCTGGGTCCGACACTGCGGGGCCGCCGGGTCCTCACAGCGCTGAGGACCCGCCGCGGCCCCGTGCGCCGCAGCCGGCAGCGTCGCGATGTTGTGATGTCATCGCGAGGCTGCCTCTCCTCGGGCGCTCAGCGCGCCAGTGGCCTTGCGCACGAGGAGCTGCCGGAGGAGCGCTGGCTGTAGAGGACGGAGCGCGCTCGCCGGGTGAGTTAAGGTGAGTATGAATGTTGTTATTTTTAAAGCGTTTACCTGCCTCAGTGCCCCCATATACTGCCTGTGCCCCTATAATGCCTGCCTGTGGCCCCCATCTCCCTGCCTGTGGCCCCCATATACTACCTGTGCCCCTATAATGCCTGCCTGTGGCCCCCATCTCCCTGCCTGTGGTCCCCATATACTGCCTGTGCCCCTATGCCTGCCTGCCTGTGGCCCCCATATCCCTGCCTGTGGCCCCCCATATTACTGCCTGTGGCCCCCATATCCCTGCCTGTGGCCCCCATATTACTGCCTGTGGCCCCCATATACTGCCTGTGGCCCCCATATCCCTGCCTGTGCCCCTATAATGCCTCCCTGTGGCCCCCATATGCTGCCTGTGGCCCCCATATACGGCCTGTGGCCCCCATATCCCTGCCTGTGGCCCCCATATCCCTGCCTGTGCCCCTATAATGCCTGACTGTGGCCCCCATATCCCTGCCTGTGGCCCCCATATCCCTGCCTGTGGCCCCCATATGCTGCCTGTGGCCCCCATATACTGCCTCAGTGCCCCTATATTCTGCCTCAGTGCCCCTATATACCTTCTTGTGGCCCCTATATACTGCCTCAGTGCCCCCATATACTGCCTGTGGCCCCATATACTGCCTCAGTGCCCCCATATACTGCCTGTGCCCCCCTATATACTGCCTGTGGCCCCCATATCCCTGCCTGTGGCCCCCATATACTGCCTGTGGCCCCCATATACCTGCCTGTGGCCCCATATACTGCTTCAGTGCCCCTATATACCTAACTGAGGGGACTTATATACCTATAATTAAGGAGTTGCTGGAAATGTGAGGATTCTAAGATATTTGTGTCCAAATCCTCAGGGACGAGTATTGGCCGGGAGCAATCAGCATGAAGGTGTGAACCGGATGGAGAAGAGAAGGGAAAGTGAACGACGCTGATCAGAAAAGACGTCTCCGGTGAGTCACTAAATGTAACTGCAGTGTAATCACTTATATGTCTGCAGAGCCTACATACAACTAGTATCTACCACTATATGGCCCCTGTATGGCGGTGGTATATGTAATCAGAGCCTGTGTACAGCTGATAGTCACATGTGGGGGTTGCGTTCGGTCAGGGTCTGGCAGGATTATTTGATCCTTAAGTAGTAATAGTTTTGGGTCTTGGTTTTGTAGGAGTGTTTTTAGTCACAATCACTTGTCTGGTAGATTTGCTCCATGTATCGGTGGATTATTTGGTGACTGTTTAGGGGTATTGTTATATGAAGGTGAGAAGTTCTGAAAAAGTAAATTTGTCATTGGTGATTTTTACTGTACAGTGACTGCTGAGGAGATGGACGGGATCTGTATGGGATGTGCAGAAAATTAGTGACAGGAACACAAGGTTTCTCCTGTAAAAAAACATCCGCAGTTCACAATGAGGCGTGAAAAATGAACCCAGCCCTACCCAGAAAAACACAAAGGGCCCGAGCCCCGGATGTTTTAGGACCCTAGCAACGCCCCTGCTGCCAGCACTGGTCACTATAGCTACAGAACTGTTTGATCTATCCTGATAGGCTGCCAGTGCTGGTTGCTATAGCTACAGACCTGTGTGATCTTTCTTGATAGGCTGACAGCACTGGTCACTATAGCTACATACCTGTGTAATCTCTCCTGATAGGCTACCAGCGCTGGTATCAAGGAATCAATGTAATGAGACAACCCCTTTAAGCCCCAGACCACACGGCCGCTCATATAAAATACTTATGTATAATTTGTCTTTTTTTAATCTAGACTTTGAAAACTCTCTCTCTTTGAAGTTGTGTGTTTTGTCATGTATAATGGTGACCTCCTGTCTTCTCTTTACCTCCTTGTTTTTGGTGGTCGTCATTTCTGAAGTCCCTGATTGGGTTCAGCAGTCAAGGTGCCATTGTCTGACTTCACCACTCCAAGCCATTTACTTTGAAGTGGTGAAGTCCGACAATGGCACCTTGACTGCTGAACCCAATCAGGGACTTCAGAAATGACGACCACCAAAAACAAGAGGTAAACAGAAGACCATTATAAATACATATATTATATGAGTGGCTGTGTGTCCGGGGGGCTTAGGGTAGCCAAACACATGAAACTGTTATGTTATTGATACCCCTGTAAGTGTGTGTGGATACAAGTCCCCAGCTGAGCCAGTGTTCACACAAATGACTGTCCCCTCGCGTCTCATTTGTTGTTTATTGTAAATTTTCCGCTTTCTGCATATATATGATTTATATATATATATAGAGATGGCCGAATTTCTCAAAAATTCGGTTCGGTCACTTCGCCGAATTTTCCGACAAAATTCGTTTCGGTCCGAATTACTTCGGCACGAATCACGTTAAAAACAGCTATTTCCAGGCTGCCCAGAGCCTGCAGGGTGCTGTAGAACGTTGTGCCATGCTTAAATATGCAGAGGGAGCTTGGTTTGGTCTTCATACAATGTTGTGTTTTAGTATGACACGCACATGACTGCCGCCGCTCTTAGAATCGCTTCACTATAAAATTCCCTGGGCACTTAAGAGGGCAAAACTGACCAAAAAAACTCAAGCGGGAATGTAGCCTGATAAAGTCATGCCAGCGAAAGCTGGAAAAAAACAAGCTGAGAGCTCAGGTGGCAACATTAGTGATAGAGTGTGGAGGTGAACGGCGGCCAGCCACGCAGGCATGAGGTCAGGACAGTGGCACAATGACATTCTGGAGGCGGCAAAACAGTCATAGGCCACAGAGTGGCTCACTCATATCACACGAGTTGTGCGAGTCATGGGCAGCAGCAGCTATGGAGGTTCAGGCAGTGGCACAATGTAACTATTCTGGAGTGAAAGCCAGAATTAGGGCACAGAGTGGACAATCACACGTGTGGAGTTCGCACTCGTGCTGGCAAGCGAGTTTAATGGAGGTCAAGACAGTGGCACAATGGGCATTCTGGAGGTGGCCAAAACAGTTATTAGGTCCAGCAGAGTTGGCACAGAATTGTATGCAGTGTGAGCGGTCACGGCGCCGTGTGCAGACAGTATGAGGAGTCAGGACAGTGTACACGAAAGACATTATGGAGTCGGAAAAACAGTATTAGGGCACAGAGTGGTCGACAATTACCACAAGTGTTGGAAGGCGGTTCACGTTGGCTGGGCTACAGCAGAGTATTGAGGTCAGACTGTGGTCACAATGGTCTCAGTGTGTCAGAGAGGTAGAAGGGCTCAAAACTAGGAAGATAGGCCACATAGAGTGGCACAATTATAACAGTGTGGAGGTCACGTCGAGAGCAGCAATATGAGGTCAGGACAGTGGCACATGACATTATGGAGCGGAAAAACAGGTATTAGGGCTCTGAGAGTGGCACTCTCAAATCACACAGTGCGGATGTGGTCACGGCGGCGAGCATGTATGAGGTACAGACAGTGGCACAGGGCAATTTTGGAGTTGGCTCAAGACAGTTATTAGGCCTACAGAGTGAGGCACAGATGATACCATGTGTGGAGAGTCACGGCTGGCCGGCAGTATGAGTTCATGAGAGTGTGGCACAGTTCGCACATTATGGAGGCGGGGAAAAACCAGTATTGGGCACAGAGTAGGGCAACAATCAGCGACAGAGTGGAGGTTCCGGGCTTCCCCCCGCGCACCAGCAGTATGAGGTCACGACTAGTAGGCTGACAATGGATTCTGGAGGTGGCAAAACAGTATTAGGCCACTAAGAAGCTGGCACAATCACGTCACAGGTGTCGAGGTCACGCCTGGCCAGCAGTATGAGTCAGTGTCAGTTTGGCCTCAATGATTTTCTGGAGGCGGGAAAAACGGCTATTAGGGCACAGAGTGGCACAATCACACAGTGTGGAGGTCTCGGCGCCAGGCCAGTATGAGGCTCAAAAGTGTCACAATGGCATCTGAGGTGCTGAAAACAGTATTAGGCCTCACAGAGTGGGCACAATCGACCACAGTGTTGGAGGTCACGGCGGCAGCAGTATGTGGTCAGGCAGTGGGCACATATGATCTTTATGGAGGCGGCTAAAACTAGTATTAGGCCTCAGAGTGGCGTCAATGGATACGCAGTGTGGAGGTCACGGCCGGCAGCGTATGAGGTCAGACAGTTGGCACAATGACATTATGGAGAAGGAAAAACGAGTATTAGGCCACTAGAGTGGCTACAAATGATACCCGGGTGTTGGAGGTCACGGTCGCAGCAGTTATGAGGTGTCAGACGCTGGCACAATGGACGATTATGGAGAGCGGCAAGACTCAGCTATTAGGCCACTGAGTGGCACAATCTACACAGTGTGGAAGGTTTCACGGCGGCAGCATTTGAGGTCAGACAGTGGCACAATGGCTTTGGGTGTGCCTCAAAATGGTATGTAGGCTCTAGAGTGGCTACAATCACGCACAGTGTGGCGGGTTCACGGCAGGCGCAGTATGAGGTCAGGCAGTGGCACAAATGACATTATGGAGGCGGTAAGAAAAAGTAATCTGAAGCCACTGAGAGTGGCAACAGATTCACCACAGCTGTGGAGGTCCGGCCGGTGCAGCAGTATGAGGTCAGGCAGTGGCACAATGTACATTGATGGAGTGAGGAAAGAACTGAGTGATGAATGCCACATGATTATAGAAGTGGCACAATGATACAGTGTGGAGTCACGGCTTGCGTGGGGCAGCAGTATGAGGTCAGATCATGCACTCAGATGAAATTCTGGATGGTGGCAAAGTACAGGAGAGGCCACAGTGTGGAGGGCACGGCAGCAAGCCACAGGCAGCAGCATGGGGGGGGGGGGGGGGGGGTGGTGCAAGTGGCACACATGGAACGTGTGGAGGCACTGATCAGGAGTCACTAGCAGCAGTCATGAGGTACAGAGAGTGGAACAATTGACGTTATGCAGGTGGGCAAATAGTATGAGGGCCACGAGAGCTCAGGCACAATGACTGTAGAGCGGAGGTCACGGGCGGTCTTAGCTTGAATGAGGTCAGGACAGGGCACAAGACATGAGAGTCGGAGTGTGTGATGACAGGAGCAAAAGCATGGAGGTCAGAGAGTGAGGAACAGAGGACCATTCTAGCAGGTGGCTACAAATAGTTAGTGCTAGGCCACAGATAGCTGGCTATTCAATGACTGAGAGGCGGAGGTCACTCGAGCGGCAGAGCAGCAAATGAGGTCAGGCTTTGGCCACAATGACAGAGAGTGGAGGTGTTGACAGGGAGCACAGCATGAGGTAAGAGTGTGGCTCGCAAATGACATTCTTGCAGGTGGCAAATAGTAGTTAGGCCACAGAAGCGTGCACTACTGACTGAGAGCGGAGGTCACAGCGGCAGCAGCATGAGGTCATGGCAGTGCGCAACTAATACAGAGAGTGGAGGTGATGGACAGGAGCAACAGCATGAAGGTCAGGAGAGTGGCACAATGATCATTCTGACAGTTGGCGCAAAACAGATACCAGGCCGCAGAGTGGCACAATGAACAGTGTGGATGTCCGCGCAACAGCAACAGCAGCAGCAGCATGAGCAATAGAAGTGGCACAATGGACGAGAGGTTGATGGTGGGTGGCAATACCAGTTCCCTGGTAAAGTACAGGTGGTAGGCAGATGGAGAGACACTATGTCAGCAGATGTGTGGCATCAGGCGGAGTGGCGGCCATCAGAATAAGTGGCTGAGGCAGTAGTATTGAACCCAACTGACCGCCTAGGCATTGAGTGTGTGTGATAATCCTCGCCGATCCACGCTGATTCATCTTGGACAAAGTCAGTCGTTCAAACATTTCCCGTGGACGAGAGGGTTCTCCTTGGGGGTAACGATGGCCCCCCGCCGCACTGGAAACACCGCTCTGATGCCATACCACTACTGGAGGGCCGGACAGCTTGTCCACTGCAAATCGGCAAGTTGTCAGGCTCACCGACATCCAGTTCTAGGCTGCCCATGTAGTGTCCAGACGGATAATTTTTTTTTTCTCGTAACTGGGTGGCAGAGTTGCTCGTCACAATTAGGCCACAACCTGTTGGTTCAGGGAATGCTCCATGTCTGTGCTGGGCTTGCTGCTGATGGGGATGCCCTCCTCTCTGGCGGGTGAAGGAAGCTGCGCGATTGTAGGTGACGTCCAGAATTAGGTCTACTGTGCCCCCCCCTGGTGGAACGCTACGTGTACTGACTGCCTACCCAACACCTTCCACCCAGCCCAGCACGCCGGCCCCAGTAGGACTGTCCCCGAGCGCCTGGGACACCCCCCGGCTCAGACCTGAGTAAGAGGAAGAGGATACGATGAACGCACATACGGCAGGGCAAGCCTGATTACGGAGGATTTCCCTATAACGGTATTGTTGGTTTGTCCTTCCGTCTCAGAACATAGCTGGGAGAAAGGCTCCCATTTTGGACCGGTAGCGAGGGATCCAATAGGGTGGAGAGCCAGAAGTATCCTCAGGGATGCGATCTATCGGGCCTGTCACTAGTCCAGGCAAATAAGCATGCTGCGGGACATCTGCACAAGGTGACTCGAGGGGTCCTGACTCCATTTCCACTGTATACTGCCACGGTGCTTGGGAGTCATTTCTGCCTCGTACTTCCTCATCTCCATCCACCTGCCTCCGTGCTCCTGCTCCTCTCCTTATGTCACTCACCTCCCGCCGGGCTCAATCTCCGCCACACTCACCCTCATTTCACCAAGACATGCTCTGCTCCAATGTCCTCCTCCTCCTCCTCCTCATCCATTTCAGTCCACCGGTCTCCATGTGGCCACGAGATGTAGGTCGCAATCTCAGTCCCTGTCCAGACTAGATTTTTCAGATCTGTTTCCAGGACAATGAAGCAGTGGCATGAAGTTATTCATCCGTTAGTCCTGGGACTGACAAATAAAGTGGCCTCCTCGAATGCCTCAACAAACGGAGGTGTCCACGCATGAGCTGCCACTGGCTGACATCAAAGGGTTACACAGGGGAGTACTTCTGTCTGCCTGGACTCTATCAAAAACTCGTTAATGGCCTTTCTCTGTTTCATACAGACTGTCAACATGTGCAGGCATGGAATTCCATTGGGTGGAACCATCGCATATCAGAGCGTGTTGGGGGAGGCGTTCAGACGCTGCAACTCGGAGTAGGGTGTTTCCTGGCTTTGTACGAATGGATAAGAGAGCATGCACAGTTTTCCTGGCCAATTTTCAGAAATGTTCTGAAGATCGGTGGAAGCCTTCAGGAACTTTTTACAACCAGATTGAACACGTGCGCCATGCAGGGCGATGGACCATCCCTCTGGTTGCAGCCGCAGGGACACCATGTTCCTCCCTTGTCCCTTCACCCTTTTTCGTTAGGCAGTTGTCGCGTAGAAAGGCCACACATCTCGATTTCTTTCTGATGACGCGGTATCAGATCCACCCTTTTATACACAGTCTACGCGCACGCGACTAGCCCCCTCACTTTATATAGAACTTCTTTGAACACCGCTTTTCCTACCAATGTTGTCTATAGATGGATCAGTACTGCTTTTGAGTCTGAGGGTGGAGGTTGAGGAGGAGGAGAGAGGCCGGTGACATTGGCTGCGAGGAGTAGTGCAGGTCTTGACAACGTGTGGAGGAGGTGAAAAAGACGGCGTCTTCTGTCCTCAAGAGATGTTGGTGTGCTTCTGGGAGGAGCACAGAATCAACCACTCGCTGGGCCTTACTGAGGACTGACGTACTGGCCCTCTTGACCGTAGTTACAGCTCCATGAACGTACCGCGCTGCAGTGTACCCTTGGAACATAATCCGATAAGCATCGTGAACAGGACTGACCACGCACTTTCTGTTTCTACATATTATGGAAGTGCTGGTACTGCCTTTTTGGAAATGTGAAAATTCGGCTTGTGGAAAACTTCTCCATCTCGGCGTCGGCACAAAGCCTCATTAGTTTATGAATGGGTGCCCCCCCAAGAGATCCACACGTTGTGGAAGAAGGGCGCGCGATGCCTAGTGACCACAACAACTTGGTTGCGGAGCACGGTCTTCTGCCTGCTGCACCTTCTAGGACTTGGTTGGACGCATTGTCTGGTTCGTCTACTTTACAATCGGCTCTGCTGAACGACTGTGGCGCCATGATGTTAAGCAGAGGAGCAGTGAGATCTGGACGGGAGACGGATGCTGCTCAAAGCGAAACAGCTTGCCTTCTGCAGACGGTGGTGGAGCCTTGACTGGCTGAAATGGGCATGCGTGCTCACTGGCGCGTTCGCTGCTGTGCTGCAGCGGGTGCAGGATGGACCACCACATTCTGAGCCACGTTTCTCCCAGGACACCGGGATGGTGACGCTGGCATGTGTGTTGACGCTGGGCCGTTGTGCCACGGTATCTGCCCTGGCCTCGCGCTTCACTTTCTGACCCACTGATTCTCAACATATAACCATATTCGGGCTCTTCCGGTGTCTTAGCAAAGAACTGCCACACCGCCGAGTAGACTGTTTTACCGCACGTCCGCAGTTGACTGTACTGCTCGCCGCGCTGCATCTACGCTGAGCCCCTGTGCCGGTACTGTCTTGGACTGCGAAGCGGGTTTTCTTACCCTGTGCGCTTGGGCTGCGACTCACAACATGCTGCTACCCTGCTGGACTCACGGCCAACACAACCCACTTGCTGGCTTGCGCGCTGAATGACGCGCAAAGGGACGCCCTCTTCTCCTGACGATGATGCTAAAGGCCTTGATTCACCGTGCGGCATCCTACAAGTTGCGGTCGGCTAACATAATCATCTTGAATTTGTGTTTCTCATCTCACTAACTGTCCTCATCAACGGATGTGTGGTAAGCCGAGGCTGACCTCTCACCACATGACCTTCCCATGGCCATCTCTCACCACCATCTTTACTTGAGCTACTGCAAGGAAGTGGGGATATTGCCCATTTTACTTCGCTGCCCTACGTAGCTGCTGAGACTACCCTCCTCATAAACTTGTTCATCCTCGCTATATAGTGGCGTCTGAGCCCAGACCACATAGTAGCATCCCTGTCTGAAAACAGCAACCCCCCACCCCCCCACCCCCCCCTTCCCCCCACAACAAAACCCCCCCCACAACCCCCCCAATCCACCCCACACCCAAACCCCGGGTGAAACTGGATATGGGACAGGGTGTGCTCGAGGTCTGCGTAAGAGGGCCGCTGACTCTGCTCCGGGCCATAGCCACTCTTAAATAGTAGTTGTAGTTGAGGTTCCCTGACCCGATCCTTGGCTGGGGTTGTCAGATGTCATCTGGGAGGACGAGGATGACTAGTCAACCAATTCGAAGACCCTTGGGTTGCTGAACAACACCGGCCGCTAGATGACAGCGGGGGGGGGGGACCAAAAGGGGGGGTTGTGGCCTCACCGAGTGACCCCTGCTGGAGTCCCTTGCTGTGCTGCGACCTGGGCAGTTCGAAATGTTTGTGCCACTGCACTCGCAGTTCAGAGCCTGGCCCCTCTCTGTTGAAATGACTGTTTGTTCTACAAAATGTACAGACACTGTTTGATGAAGTATCTGTATATGATAAAATATACCACCGGTTTGTTGACTCAAATGAAACCCAGTAACAAGCTTGGTAACCCTTGGTTATAAATGAGATCGGCTCCCACAGAAATGTGCCAGGAAAAATTACTTGTATGTTTGTTTACAAAGCATGTGGTGTTTTACTAAAATGTAAAAGCCAAACGGCTTAATTAACCTTCGTTGTGAATTATGCTACAGAGAAAAATGTATATATTTCGGTGTGAAGAAAGACGTGTTTATTTTTGTCAGCACACCAGTGCAAAACAACGCTTAATTAATCCCTGAGATGTAAATTGCGCCAAAGAATTGAGCCAGCACTAAGTTACTAGTAGCGTGTTACAAAGATTGACGTGTTTTCTACGCCACATCGAAGAGTGAGACATTGATGTGGAATTTGCCTTTTGCTTGTGAATTAGGCTACCAAAGAAGAAAATTATATATATATTGCGTTGAAGTTGTTAATGACGTTTTATTGTGTCATCGCACACCAGCAAAAACAACGACTAGTAATTAACCCCTGGATGTAAATTGAGCTAGCCAAGGAATTGAGCCGCACAATACTAGTAGCGTGTTACATTTGCGTGTTTTCTACGCCACACAACAAGAAGATACAAGGTGTATTTGCCTTGACTTGTGAATAAGGCTCTACCAAAAAAGAAGAGTACTATTGTCTCTATTGGCCGTGAATCCTAAAGACAGTTTATTTTAGTCAGGCACAGACACGAGCAAAGAACAACGCTTTAAAGAGAGACCTCGTTAGGATGTAAATTGCGCCGAAAGAATTGAGCCGCACAAATCTGTATAGGTGTTACAAGTTGCGTGTTTAGCTAGCCACACAACAAGAGATACAGTCAGTCAATTTTGCCTTTGACCTCTGTGAATTAGGCTACCAAAAAAATGTGTTATATAATAATTTGGCGTTGAAAAAGACGGTTTGTATTGTTTTGTACAGCACACCAGCTAGAACGACGCGTAATTAACCCCCGGGATGTTAAGTTGCGCCAAGAATTGAGCCTGCACAAAACTCGAGGTGTTAAAATTGCGTGTTTTGCTACGCCCACAACAAAGAAGATACAGATGTATTTGCCTTTGCTGTGAATTAGGCTACCAAAAAAAGATAATAGTATATACGTAGCGTTGAAAAAGAAAGTTTATTTTTGTCAAAAGAGCCCAGCAAAAACGCGCTTAATTAATCCTAGTGGATGTAAATTGCGCCTCAAAGAATTGTAGCCGGCACAGAAACTAGTACGAGGATAACAATTGCAGTGTTTTTGTTCTATGAGCCACACAAACTAGAAGAGATACAGTTGTAATTTGCGTCTTTGTCCTTGTGAATATAGGCTACCATAAAGAAAAAATTTATATTATTTGGGTTGAAGTAAAAGACGGTTTATTTTATCAGAACACTCCCAGCAAACTACAAAGGCTTAATTCTAACCCCTACAGATGTAAAACTTGGCCAAAGAATTGAGGCCGCACCAAACTACGCTAGGTGTGTTACTAATTGCGTGTTTTCATAGCCACGTACAACAAGAAGAGTACAGTTGAGATTTTAAAATTTTGCTTTGCTATCGTGCAATTAGGCTGTACACGCCAAAAAAATATTATATTTATTTGGCGTTGAAACAAGATCAGTATCTATTTTGTCAGACACACGCCAGCAAAACTACGCTTAATTAAACCCTGGATGTAAATTGCCCCGCCAATAAGGAATTGATGCCAGCACAAACTAGTAGCGTGTTACAATTGCGTGTTGTTTCTACGCCACACAAAACAAGGTATACAGTTGATAAATTTGTCCTATTTGCTGTTGTGAATGTGGTACCGCAAAACAAATATATTATATTTGGCGTTGAAAAAAGACGGTTTATCTATGCTAGTCAGCACACACGCCAGCAAACAACGATTAATTTAACGCACTGGATAGTAAAGTGCGCAAAGAATTGAGCCGCTAACCAAAGCTAGTAGCGTGTTACAAGCGTGTTGTCAGAGTACCGCCTCACCACACACAAGAGATACAGTTGTAAATTTAGCCTTTTGCTTGTGAATTTAGGTCTGTACAAAAAAAAATTGATATATATGTAATTATGGCGTGAAAAAGACAGTTTACTTTGTTGTCAGCCCCACCATAGACAAAAACCGAACGCTTTAATTAAAACCCCCTGGATGTAAAAAATTGCTGCAAAGAAATAGAGCCGCACAAACTAGTAAGCGTGTTACAATTGCGTGTTTTCGCTACGCCAGACAGACAACAAGAGATAAAGCTTGTAGAATTAGCCTTTGCTTGTGAATTAGGGCTACCAAAAAAACTATATATATATTTGGCGTGAAAAAGCGGTTTATTTTTGTCAGCACACCAGCAAACAACGCTTAATTAACCTGGATGTAAATTGCGCAATAGAATTCAGCAGCCAAAAATGAAGTGGTATTTTGTATTGTTAAGAAACGCTGTTTCTTTAAATGAATACAACGCAGGGAACTGGCTTAGATCCCAATTTGGATATTGAATGTTATATGACTAAAGCAGCAGTGGGAACGCATCACTGGATTTCAGTTCCTCATACTCAAAATCAGAGTAATGCACATTTGAAGAGAAGAGATACAGTTATACTGATAGGCATAGCCGAGACACCCTACAGAAATGCTTGTATGATAAAGAAAATCAGTTCTTCAGACGGCTATCACCTGTTGCAGCAGCACCTTCCCTGTCAGTTACAGTGAGAGGAGTGTGGAAGCTCCCGCGGCGCGCTTCCGTCTTATATAGTGCGGCTGACGTCACAGAATCTCGACCTCGGTCTCTTGATTGGTAGAGAATCTCTGCACATGATATGCATGGCTATGCCCTTGCTCCAGTTGCCCCATGTATAGCGCCATATGTGCTCGCAGCCATTTTATCAAATCAACGACCACACTTCGTTGCAACCGAAGGTACCCCAAAGTTGCTAGACGTTCGGTACCGTCCCTCCTCCGCCCTCCCGCCCCCGCCGCCTCGCCCTCTCGCTCCCCTCGTCCACAAACCGAAGTATGTTCCTGAAGATATCTTAAACGAATTCCACGTTTCGTTTAGAATCTATTGGGTCCTCATCTCATGCTCAAAATATATACATCGCTTTACGTTGCGCTCGGAATGTGCAGTCATTCCACGCTTCATCTTGAGCAAACGACCAGCACGTCAGACCTGACACTCTCCCGGATGTGTACACTAGTAGAGCTGTAATATTGTATAAATATATATAATGTATGTTCTATTATACCTATATATAGATATAATGTAGAGATATACTATATTATATATATATAATATGTATATTATATATATATGTATATATATATATATTAAATATATGATATGAATGTATACTTTAGGGGAGTTGAAAATAAATGTGTCTCAGCTCCTATAGATAGCACGGACGATTGACACTAATAACGTAAATAGAGATAAATAGAGACATGGGTTGCCAGCGGCGACAGCCATGATATAGGGACTCCAATAAATTACAAATAGACTAGAAAATCACACGGCACTCCACACAGGTCATTTCAGGCAAAGAAGTTGCTTATGCCCCATGCACCAGAACGCTCGATCTCAGTACAGCGTCGTTTCAGCCTCTCTCATTGTATTTTATGTTATATATATATATATATGATATATACTTATTATATATATATATTTACACACACACCACTCACACTTTATATATAAATCTTATATATGCAGAAAAGCGGAAAGTTTACAATAAACAAACAATGAGACAAGCGGGGACAGTCTTTTGTGTGAACACTGGCTCAGCTGGGGATTCATTTTGTATTCACTGATATCCAGGTCTTATCAGTGAGGTTTGGAGGGGAGAGGTTGGATAATATTAGGCCTGAGTGCTATGGGAGTGCCCAGGTCTGCTCTGGACCTTGCAGGAGCTGTACGCTGCACATTCCAGGAGCACCGTCTTGTTCAGATTGAAGGAGCTCACGGTCCTGACCCTCCTCCCCCTGCTAAGCACAGAGCGGGGGGCTGACGGAGGATTGCTACAGCATGGGCCTGCTTTTCTTACATGGGACTGTCATGCCTGCGATGTGAAGAGTGCAGGCAGGAGGGACACAGCGAATAACAGGGCCGCATCAGCACACCACGGACATCGCTGAAGCCCGGCCCCTGCTCTGACTGCCGCGCCGCCCTGTCTGCGCTGCAAAGAATAAAGGGTGCGGGCACAGCGCAACAGGGGAGCACAGCAGTCCCTGGGTGTATTCACTGCCACTGGGCAGGGTAGGCAGCTGACCGACGGGGCCCCTGAGCTCAGAGGGCCCCCGGGCAAGTGCCTACCTGGCACAATGGAAGAGATGGACCTGGGCTTAAGGCCTACCAGGAAAAGCACTGGTGACACCGCACAACCCCGGGAATCAAGGACAGGATGCGGCGGCCATGCCTCCAGGGCCCACAGGAGCTTGCAGTCCACCGGGGAATCCACCGACAGTCCGAGCCTGGCTGACAGGTAAAGATGGCCATGTGAGGTAGGCTGCATTTTAGAAGAAGTCTTGTACAGGTATGTAAGATTTATGTTTCCTAATAATCACCAGATGATGATAGAATGAGAAGATAGCACAGGAACTGATGTGATACACGTCTTCTCCACATCAGCATGAAACTATGCCCCTCGGCTGAATATTTTCTTGATTAATCTTTGTAGAGCTCGGAGTTTCAAGATACATGCCAAAATCCTTGACACCTGTAGTCACTGCTAGAAAGAATTTACTGCATCTGATGCGATTACTGAGTTTACTGTATAAGCGGATACACTAAGCTCCTGAGCTCCCCCTGGTGGTGGCTGCAGGCAGCAACAATTTCTGTTGTATTCTCTAATCTGTGACTATCCCCCCCCCCCCCCCCCCCCTGTGATTCGGAGCTCAGCACCAGGAAAATAATGCAACAATTCCTACAGAAACATATTGAAAAAGTCATATTTTATAGATATAGAAAAGCAAAATGGTGTTCAAGGCTGGAGTTTCTCTATAAAGGAGTTTTGCCATCTGACAAAATCCCGTCTGAGGTGAACTTACAGCTCGGAAATTGTCCACACATTATTCTTCAGCCATTAGTCCAGTAACAAGACAACAACAAGGAAGATTAATCAACTGTTATTTATTCGTTAACAATAAGGACAAATGAGTATACAGCAATATACACCGTGCAGCTGATACATCTGTATTGTGCCGCTATGAGGGGAAGCATTCTTGTAATATACTCAACTGTATACAAGGGGCTTATACAATAATGTATCGTTACAATTATGCATCCCTCAAGTCATGTAGAGGGGTTCAGGTCTTCACAGTGACTGTATAGAAATAAGTCTATTGGAGTAATGTAAAGGACAAACATTGCCTATCTATCTATCTATCTATCTATCTGTCTGTCTGTCTGTCTGTCTGTATGTCTGCTGTCTGTCTTTTAGTCTGTTCTGTCTGTCTGATCTATATATGTATATCTATCTATCCGATCTATCTATCTATTATCTATCTATCATCTCATCTATCTATCTTTCTATTATCTTATCTATCTATCTAGATCCCATCTACATCTGATAGTATACAGAGATAGGATAGATAGATAGATTAGATAAGATAGATAGATAGATAGATAGATAGATAGAATAGATGATAGATAAGATAGGGATAAACTGACATGCAGAATCGAAAGATGGATACAAATGTGATAGAGAGATAGATCTATTTATGCATTTATCTTCTTTAGATCTATCTCTCTGTCTATCCCATTTCTATTTGTCTTTCTTTCTGTCTATCTATCTATCTATCTTCTACTATTCTATCTATCTATCTATCTATCTATCTATCTATCTATCTATCTATCTATCTGTCACATGCCTGTCAAATATTTTTAGTTCTCAAATGTGCACCTCACAAAATGTCTTTCTTTTGACTTATAAGAATTATATAGGTTGGGCGCCAAACCTGCAGCATTTGAATCTTAGTGTACATGATCAGCTTCATCACCTTCAGAATGAATAAAGACCCCAAATAAGACCAAAATTTCTGAATAAATGCAAACCCCCCAGACCAGACCCCTTAATAGTAACCAATGTCGGACTGGGGTGCCTAGGGCCCACCAGTGGAGATGACTCTTGGGGCCCACCAGTGGAGATGATTCTTGGGGCCCACCAGTGGAGATGATTTCTGGGGCCCACCAGTGGAACTGATTCTTGGGACTCACCAGTGGAGTTGATTCTTGGGGCCCATTAGTAGAGTTAATTCTCGAGGTCCACCAGTGTAGTTTATTCTTGGGACCCACCAGTGGAGATGAATCTTGGATCCTCCACTGGAGTTGATCCTTGGAGCCCACCAGTGGAGTTGGTGCTTGGAGCCCATCAGTGGAGATGATTCTTGGAGCTCACCAGTGGAAATGATTCTTGGAGCTCACCAGTGGAGATGATTATTGGTTCCCACCAGTGGAGATGATTCTTGAGCCCCACCAGTGGAGTTGATTCTTGGGGCCCACCAGTGGAGCTGATTCTGTGGACCCACCAGTGGAGCTGATTCTGTGGACCCACCAGTGGAGTTTCCTTCCGGGGCATCACCAGTAGAGCTAATTCTGGAGGACCACCCTCTGGCTACTGTGCATGCCTTTTATACTTTGCCTATAGTTTTTCCCTCTTTCTCTGTCTTTCTGCCTCTTCCAAGGATTTACATGCAGTCTAAAGAAACTCCAGGTCTGTCAAGTTCAGGGTTCCTCCAGGAGTTTCCCCTATTCCCCTGGGGGCCAGTCCGAGCCTGATAGTGAATCCTTAAGATAAACAGGTCCCAGACCAAGCCCCCTGTGGTAGTGACCCTCCAACTTCCGGAAGGTCTCTTTTTCCTACTTTTGTTCAGTATCAGGCACTTTTACCTCTTGATAGATTGTAAGCTCTTGTGGCCTTGGCTCTCACCCCTCTTGTATGAATGGTTAGTTAGTTGCTCTGTAATGTTGAATCTGATTCTGCTACCGGGGATTCGCTGGCGCTATGTACATCAGGATTCATGATGACTAGGCAGTTGTGCTAAATGATGGGAATAATCCTAATATTCTACAGGTGTTGTCATGAGTTTTCTATTTCTTCAACATATCTGGGTATATGTTAGTCTATAGGGTCAATGTGGCTAAAAAAGGGAGAAAGAAGGAAATAATAAAATAAAAAGATAATACACAATAGTATAGAAAAAATACAGCACAGGTTGGGTTCAATGGTCTGGAGACTCAGCCGGTCTCATAGAGGCCGAGCAGACATCGTAGCGGGCCAGGCTTTGTGTGTTTATCATGGAGGAATAAATTAAGGTGGTCTATACATAGCTTACACATGTCATATAGATATCTTACATTGTAATAATGTAGATGTCTTAAATAGGGACTGCAAGTTACCCCTATCACAATATCTTGACTCCATGGTTAACAATTCTATCTGATCAGATATTACTGATTTTTCCAGACCTGAACTATATTATCTTCATCTAAGAGAATGTGGGCTGAGGTGATGAAATATAAATATCTGTTCCACTCTCCACTATGGCCGAAGTAAATGTGCAGAGTGAATGGTTTCGATATACAAGTAGCAAGCCAATGCAAAGACTAAAAAGGTGATAACAGTTCAGTCTGTATTATAAGGGATAGGCTTAGGAAAGCGAAAACCTAACAGGGAAGAGTTTTCTGAGAATGGGTCAAGTCCCAATGAGTCCCAGGGTATGGTGAGCTTAGCATAAGGTCACGCATTCGTCAGAAAAAAGGCCTCAAAAAGAGAAACAGAAAGCAAGAGACTTGCACAGTTTCTGTGGAATGGGCCCCAAGAATAAACTCCACTGTTGTGCCCCAAGAATCACCTCCACTGGTGGGCCTCAAGAAGCATCTCCACTAGTGGGTCCCCCAGAAGAAATGAAACTCCACTAGTGGGACCCAAGAAACAATTCCACTGTGGATGGATTCCAAAAGAATCATCTCGAGCTGCGTTTGGCCCATGAATCAAGATGTCCAATGCTGGGTCCTCCCAGATAATCACACTCCAACTGAGTGGGGTGCAGAAGAATCAGTTCACTGGTGGGCCCAAGAGTGAACTTCATACTGGTGTGGCATGAAAGAATGACTCTCAGTCCTCTTGGAGAGCCCCACAAGATATGAACTTCACTGGTGAAGCCCTCAAGAATTGAACTCCACTGGTGAGATCCAACTAGAAACAATCTTCCACTGGTAGGCGCCCATGAATCAAACTCTGATGCGAGGGCGATCCTCCAATATGAGTTATAGACGTCCATTGTGTGGGGCCCAAGAATCAACTGTCCATAGGTGGGCCCCAACTTGTCAATTCCTTGTGGCTCAATAATCGACTCGCACTGGATGGGCCACACGAGAATCAACTTCTGATTGGTGGGCCCCCAAGGAATAAACTCCATCTGGCCCCTCGGGCGACACAGAAGAATGATTCCCCGGAGGTTCCAAGAATATTCATCACACTCGTGGCCCGAAGAATTCATCTGTCCACACTGTCTCTATGCACAATGCCGCGTTGAGGTGTAAAATGTTCTTCGCAGACAGTCTAAGATATGGTGCCTCTCGTCAAGAGAGAGATTTGAGTCCCCCTTTGTTGAAACACCCACTTCATGCTTTTCACCCAGCAGCCAGTACAGCTGTGCGCGGCTAGGCACTGCATGAAGCTTCAAACGCCCAAAACAGCCGTCTGCAGGTGAGCAGTACTGGCTTGGCAGGAATGCTGCTCGCTTTTCAAGATTCAAGAAAAGTTTTATACATGGCGCCCATAATCTTTTTCACAATGCACAGCTGGTGGTCAGATGGGGTACAGCAAGAAAATCACACAATGCTACAGACCTTAAAGGGGTTGTCTCTCAGATATCGCATTTAAATGGTCCTTAAGGGAATACGGGTGGACAGTGAGAAAATCAAGAAAACTTAGCCCATTAGCATGTTTTCATTAGCTCAAACGCCTCCGTCGTTGTTTTCAACTGTGTCCTTATCTCGTCTTTTCCATCTTCTAGTAAACACTGAGTTCCCCAGTGCCAGTCAGATTCCATTCTCCTTCTACATTGCTGCTCCTCCCATTGCGCATGAACACCCTCTACTAATTTACACATTTCATGTTGGCTCTGGTCGTATGATCACAGGAGCACACATTTCATGTCCTTCTTGACTCAGATAAGGGGCCGTGCATACATTTCACGCTGCCACAGACAGGTAGCTCCACAGTAACACTGCCTGGGGTCAATCTCAGAGACAATCAGTGAGACAGCAGTCTTGTGCTCGGAGGCCTAAGCTCGCGTTGTGCGCGACTCTGGAAGAGAGTGTCATAGACAGTGAATGGATTCGAACTGGTGATAATCAACTCCAGCTGTGAAGAGGAGCAAGGAGATCAGTGCTCTGAGTATCGAACACCAGTGGGAGGGGAGAAAACGCCCTGGAGATTTCATGGAAGCTGATGAAGATTGAGAAGTACACAATGAAGAAAACGCCCACGAACTGATGAAGCGATACATCCCCTTTAAATGCATAAGGTTTATTAAACTGGGGAGATGAATTGAAATCATGTAATTTGATATAGATGATGTATCTACGCAATTCAAAATTATCACCATCCATGACCTGATGTCTGTTTTGTGTCAGGAATGGTGGTCCCTAATCTCCAGCCCACATGATTGAATCCAGGGAGAGAATGAGTAGAGATGTGGCTCATGTTCACTCCCGCCATTCACTTTTATGTTGGTTACAGAAGCAGCAAAAGGGCTTTAAAGAGTTGTAGCAACTCGACTCGCAGCTCGCTCCTCGTACACTATTGCATGAATGAAATACTCTGCACACTTCCTGGTTCAGACTTGACTCATTTGCATATGCTCATTTGCATACAGCTTGTACTGCTGTCAGTTGCACTGTGCTCTCGCTTTCAGATGACTAATTAGATCAGATTAGCTTCTCAAACTACTAACAGTTCATTGATCCCCAAAACAAAGCCCTAATTACGTTCTATTTATTTTACATAAATCAAGCTTTTTACTGCTGAGCAGCACAGGACACTGCTGAGACCTGTGTGATAGACCTCACTCCACAGTTATCTCATTGAACAAAACAGCAGGGGGAGAATGTTTACAGTTTGGTTACTTGAGGGAACTGAATATAGCCAGGGAGGTATAAATTCACTAGTATCTCTTAGGGTGAAGAACAGTAGGTGAACGCATAAAGCAATATATTTGAAATGTCTTTATTTTGTGTCCCACTACAATTTGAATGCTATTCGCTGTTGTAGCGAGACAAACCCCTTTAATTGATTCTTCCCTTACATACAATAATATTTTGGAAACTATTCTTCCATTCTTTGTATCTTTTCTAATTTATATTTGAAAAAAGAAATACAAATTTTTGAAAAAATAAATAAATAATCAGATTGTGGCCACATATATCCTATTGATTGTATCCCCTATTTTAACAGATGGTGAAAACCTGTGCATGGATTTCCTCTTCACAGGAGTCCTGTACAATGTGAGAAACCGTTGGTTCATATAATCAACCCAAGGATCACAGAAAAGAGATGAGGAACAAAGAAGACCCTCCTATCTCATGGCGATTGTAGTAACACGTGCCCTGTATGTGAGCTCTGGTAGAGATCAGTTATCCTATCTATGTATTTTATCAAAAACAGGAATGGATAGCAGAAGAGGTACTCTACTCAGAGTGAGGAGGAGAGAATAGTTGTCGAGACTTTATATGCACATCACTGCTAGACTTGTCAAGAAGAAGCGTCTTGTTATGAGGTGCGTTAGCCTTGGTGTTATATCCTCTCCGCATGATGATGGTTTCCTGGTGTTCCATCTAGAGAGGTTGTGCGGGTAAATGTTACGTGGATGAATTTACCCCAGATGCCGGACCACATGTATCTCCTTTCTTCCATTGGAAAGTTAAAGGATGTGGCAGAGTAGTTGATCCTGACAACCCAATGTCCCAAGATCGAGACAAGACTGTTCTTTCTGTGAGATCTCGCACAGAAGAACAAACCAAACATATGACAGAATTTACTATTTGATTTTTGTCAGTATTATTATTTAACTTGTGGTGACTGAGTGATCGACAGTGGAGAGAGGATCCTGCCCATGAGGAATCAATGAGAGCTGTATAAACAGTGATTTGGAAGGCAGGGGAGGTAATAATCTGTCCCTGCCTTCTCAGTGGAGAGCCAGTCTGCCTCTGACAATGATGTCTGCTGCTGCAGCTGCACAAATCAGACCATAGACCTAACATTTTAGGTCAAATAGGAAACAAAATTATTTCTATTTGCCAAATGCCAGAATACTGAGAGAGAGATCATATTTTAGGCATGTTTATTAAGTCAAAAGTTTCTATCCATTTCATTAGTATTTGGTAGCTTTGCCCTTAAACTTTATGAATATTGGTCAAACATTTTGGGTCCTTCCACAAGCTTCACAAATATTTGGTGGGAAATTTTGGCCCATTCCTCTGAGGAATGGTGTAACTGAGCCATGTTTGGAAAATGCGTTGCTCCACCCGCCCTTTTTAGCTTTCCAAAAAATTATTAGTAGGTTTGGATCAGGAGTTGTGATGGCTGCTCCAAAAACTTGATTGGTTTCCTTAAGACTTTTTACCCTTTGGCAGTAGTTGGGGATTTTCCCTTTTGGAAAACAATTTCCGCCCAAACTTTACTTCCCGATGTTTTTCTTGAGAGTTGTTCAGTTTGCCACATAATTTTTCCCCATGATTCATTATTTTGTGGTGCAACAGTCCCCCCTCAACAAAACAACCCCAAACATGAGGCCCCCCCGGTTTCAGGTTGTGATGTTATTCTTAGGCTTCCAAGGTTTCCCTTTTTCCCCCAAAGTTCAAAGGTCATTAGGCCCCCAAAAATTAAATTTTAATTTTTGTCACACCAAGGAAGTCTCCAAAAATTTTAGGTCTTGGTTCCTTTGTGCATTTGCAAACATTAATCCGGCTTTTATGTGTTTCTTTTGGAGTAAAGTCTTCTTCGTGGTAGAGCGGCCTTTCAGCCCATGCTGATACTCGTTTCACTGTGGATAATGGCACAATCTTACCAGCTTCCGCCAGCATCTTCACACGGTCTTTGCTTTTATTCTTGGGTTGATATGTACATGTCAGACCAAAGCAACGTTCATCTCTGAGAGTTAGAATTTTGTCTCCTTCCTGAGCGGTATGATGGCTGGAATTCCATCTTGTTTTGTACTTGTTTTAAAATTTGTTTGTACAGATGAACGAGGCACCTTCAGGTATCTGGAAATTGCACCCAAGGATGATCCAGACTTGTGCAAGTCCACAAGTCTCTTCCTGGTATTTTGGCTGATTTCATTAGACTTTCCCATGATGTTACACACAGAAGCAGTGTGTTTCTGGTTTTCTTTAAAATACATCCACAGCTGTGTCTCTAATTAACTGTTGCCAATAAACCTATCAGAAGCTTCCAAAGACCTGACATCATCATATGGGCTTTTCAAAATGTCAGAGAGTGAGAAAAACCTGCAGATGGGGCTTTTTACAAAGTGGATGGAAACTTCTGGTTTCAACTGTATTTTTTTTTAACATCTGTGAAGAAAATTGACTTAATATGAGTCCTCTCTCCAACCTAGACAAGTCAGACCCCCAGCCCCCAGGAAAGCAATTTACATATTAATCAGCACAGCCAAAGACCCATTGTAAATGCTCTCCATAGGATGTGCACACAGCAGGACATGGGGAAACCTCAAAAGAACCGTCATTTCCATTAATTAGCACTGAACAAATGCTGCCTCAAACCTCCAAGCTTAAAAGACTTCAATTAATCAACCCTAGTCGACCCGTCTCTGATATTTCAATCGATTTATAGGTGACCAGTTTAAATAACTGGTCCATGGCGAGTTCACATTCGAAAATGGAAACTCTCCACACACACAGCCACCATTTACAGGTTTCTGAGGTGCAGGGGGACCGAGATATCCAGAACCGGACCTGCGGAGCCCATAAGATAGGCGTATCTGATATCCGGGCGTCGTGTAGGCCCAGCCGATTCTGATGATGCTACCGGCTCGTTCTGTGCCTTTGCCCTGCCGCGTTATGGTTCATTTTTGTGTTTGTTCAGAAATGCAAAAACCCTGAGTGGGAGGAGTTCTTAGACCGTCCCAGGGGTGTGTGGGGGCGTGAAAGGGGCTGCCACGTGGGCTGTCCCCTCACAGATTTTAAACCCAGGAGCCCGTGTGGGCTCTGCCGTTGTTCCAGGAGGGGGGGTATCTAAGAGCATTTCCAGGAGTATCCGTACACAGCAGCCAGGCCATATAAGCCCCACCCATGTGAGCCCAAAAAACAAGCCGAAGGTAACTTGACCCATTTTAACTGTCTTTTGTCGTAACCCATGCTTGTATGTGTACCTCTGACTCTTCCTGTATATTTTATCCTTTTGTATATAATTTTTAGTGTGCCCTCCAAGGCTAATTAAAATCTATAAACTTTAATCTGAGTTTAGTCTGACTTGATCATCGGCCTCACATGCCTAGTACTCGGTCTATGATATAGCTACCCAAGGGTGGTTCCTGGCCTGTTATAAGTCGGTAACGGACGGTCTTATAAACTAAATGAGAGAAAATGGTGGCAGCCGTTTAGGGTTCTGGACGAGGAAAGTATTTCCTCGTCCTCTCTTCTTCTCCCTGTGCCCGTGTGGACAGGGGTGAACAGTGGAACCGTATCTGGCTGACCTTGTGCACCCCCTAGGGGGACGTGCAACGTCGAGATACACCCCAAGTCAGGTCGTCGTCCCTCCAGTGGGCCGGCGGTTGGGCTTTTTTCGTCACAACAACACTACTGACATATGTCAAGTTTAACAAGACAATAATACATGTATCTTACTGCAGTTTGTTATCTTCTTCCTAGATCAAAACAAAAGCCTTTAAAAGCATACAAAAAAACTGAGATATCTTAGTGCGGTAATTGTCAGGTTAAGCTTTGCTACATCTGAGTGCGCAGAGTTGCTTTTGTCTTAAGTTGGGTGTTCTATAACAGTAGCAATGGATTTCTATAGTGAACATAGCCTATATCACATCATGAGGAGATCTACTAATTCTTGTAATTATGTCTATTACTTGTATCAGTTGTGATGAAATGTGAAGCCCAGGGACATCTAGCACATATAGACCCCAGTGATATCTGATGGTTACACTCACACTTACCTGTCACATTGATGGTTGTTACTTCGTTGCTATAACTATATTTCACTATAGTGTCTTTGTTTTTTTCAAATCTAAAGTAATACATGTCCTCATCTTCTTTCCTGGCGTCGGCTATTGTTAGGGTGCAGTCTCCAGTATCTGGATTTCCCGTCAGATGGAAGTTTGGTTTTTCTATAACACTGGATTTATCGTTCGAGGCTACAATGTAATATGGATCAGTATCTTTCTTTATCCAGTATCCAGAGGAATTTTTAAATGTTTTTCTACTATTGGCAGTGAAGTTACAAGGTATGGTGACACAGAGACCCTCCTGGACATAGACACTAGGAGACACTTGAATAGAATAGACTGGAACACATGTGATACCTGTAGGAGGATAGTGGATGGTATTATTATGCATCAGGTAATACATGTATAACATAATATAGAAGAAGGGAAAGAGCCTCTGTGCTATGTACTTACAGGCAACATCAAGAAGAATGGATTTCCGAATTGTCTTCACCTTGGCGTTCCTCATCTCACAGGTGATGTTTTTCTGGTCATCATCTACAGTTGGGGCAAATGTTACAGTAGATGAATTACCCCAGATACCGGCCACATTACTCTTCTTCCATTGGAAAGATAAGGATGTGGCAGGGCAGTTCCCGGGAGGAGTGCAGGTCACTGTCTTACTTATATCAGTAGTCACTGTGCCAGGATCTGAAATGACTGGTTCTTCTATGAGATCTGTACAAAGAATCATATAAGAGATGAGTTTACTATAATTTATGTCAACATTATCATTCTTTATTTTTTGGAGCCAGGACCTTTCATGGCGCCGTATACAAGAGATACCGTGGGGTGCAGATATGGGACACCAATAAATAATAGACAGCAAGTGAGTGCTACAAACATAAGCTTACTGACTGATCAGCTGGTAAAGAGGAGAAATACAGAGATCCCTCATGTTAGAATGGCCTCAGAATACAATATTCCAGCAGACAATGGTCATTCATGTGACATTGTATAAACAAAACTCAGCATACATTGTCCCAAACACAGATGTGATTAATGGAAGTTCCAACCAATTATCATGAATATTTTACTTGTACAACCTCTGTATTAGTGATTTGTATGCATTGATTGGAGGTATATATCACCTCTCTACAGTACAGTGGGTCTACATGTCCGTACTGTTTTAAAAGTATTAGTGAGGTGCGCAGTGATTACCCGCCTATAGTGCCTTCTACAGTAAGTGAGTACACATGTCTGTTGGTTTAATGTTTTAGTGAGGTGCATGCAATGATTGACAGTCTTTTTACAGAAAAATGGAGCCATATCTTTTAAAAAAATACCAAAATTTTTTTTAAAAATTAAAAACAAATTAAATATAAAGACAAAATATATGGAGGATTAAAAAAAAAAAAAAGGGGGGCAAAAAAGGCAAAAATTTTCCTGTAAAAGTAGGGGGATATTGCTTCCCCAAATTTAGTTATATTAGGGAATCTGGGGTTTTAAGGCTACAAGGTACTTTCAAATTTTTAAAAACCCAAAAAATTTCCATTCCCAAAACCACAATTTAAACCTTGATAAATTACATCCCAAAACATTCAACAAAGCAAAAAAAAAATTACCCCAAATAAAATTACACATTAAAAAAAACTAAAACCTTCAACCCCCAAATTTAAAAAAATTTTTACCCATTAAAAAAATATTTAAACCCCTTTTCCCACTCCCTTTTAACCTCCCATTTCTTCCCAAAATTAAAATTAATGTTGGGGTTTTTTGTGGAAAATTTGTTTTTCCCATTATCCCCCGGCCCTCACG
>JAODAL010032940.1:0-46244 GCA_025379985.1 Phyllomedusa bahiana | reverse complement strand
TTAACTTTGGGAAGGCCGAGTGAGCTGCAACCACCCAGGGGGAGAAGCAGGTTTGGAAACGGGGGAAAGGCAACTAGACCTCGAGCCTTCTTCAGCGGCAGTCCAGACCCGGGTAGCTCTTTAGAAATTTCTGGACGACGAGGTTCATGACATGTGCCAGGCAAGGGATGTGCTCCAGCCTACCGATCTTAAGGGCGGCCAGCAGATTTCGCCCGTTATGCACCCCACCTTGCCTGGCACAAGGTTCTTGTCACCCAGCCAGGCGCTCGGTCTCGTTAGGGAGAGCCGTCACAGTCCTTGACCTGTGTGGGGCGTCTCCAAGACAGATTAATTTCAAAAACGGCTTGGTTTCTCTGGGACGTGATGCCACCAGAGGACCTTGGGGAAAGACCCTGCACCATCCCTCAGTTTTGAAGAGGGGTGCGCCGAGCCTGAGAGCCACCGTCACCCCAGAGACATCCACCCAGCTCACCCAATGAGCTGTCAAGAGATTTAGGCCTTGGCCGTGCTTACTAGTCCATGTGTCGGTGGTCAGATGGACTTTTCGGACACAGATGCAGAAACGCGCTTGAAATTTTAGATGACACGTGTCTGGCCAGGGCAGGACGGCTTTTTTGGCAAAGAAATGCCTGCTCGGCATCTTGTATTGGGGGCAGGCGGGGCCATGACGTGGCGGAACCATCTGTGTCCACCAGACGGAAAGGCAACTTTTCCCAAAGGCCAAAAGCTGGCAATGCCGACATTCAGGCTTTTGCTTTGGGATGGTTTGGGTTGAAGTGTTTTCTTCTGCTCCCAAACCGGGTAAAAGAAGGCTGGCTCCCTAGCCCGGGCCCGCTGTACGGGTGCCGGTCGTCAAACTGGCGGGAGGAGAGGGGTAGGATGGGTCTCTGTGGTGCTAGGTGGTAAATCGGGGGACGGTGGAGGCTGAAGCGGGAGGCTGATCCCTGATCATGACTCTGAGAAGACCCATGGGCAGTGAGGAACGCTTGGTGGTGGAGGAGGAGGGGCGGAGACAGAGGGTTTTGACAGTGGTTGGAGGCCCCGGGGTTGGGGCTGGCCTTTTTTGGCCAAAGTGTTGCCTCCATTTCAATCATCATTCGCTGCATGTGACTAGAATGTTGGTGGTGGTTAACCACCTAAGGGGTTCTTGCCTCTACTTATGCGTTTACGGCAAAGGCGGCATATGACATCCGCTGGGGTGAATCAGAGGCTTGCTCAAAGAAGGCCCCGGCTTGAGAGGTCCTGGACCTTTTTGATGGCGATAAGTGAAGGAGCGGGTTTGCGCTGACTGGCTGGCGGAATCATATCAGCGGACTTCTGCGACCGCCCTCTCCCTTTTTGTGGCGGGACCCGTATTGACACTACCCCATCGTCTTCCTCCTCGTCCACTGATGAAGCGCTCGCAAGCAAAAATTTTGGGAAAAGACCAGGATGGATCTGCATTGGTCATCATCATCATCATCAACACAGGTGGACTTTGGTCGTACTGACATTCTGCATCCAGAAGTCTGCGGGCTACAAGCAAGGGGCACTGCAAGGCGTTGCAGACGCCGGATTTTTGCGATTGACCGGATTACTTCTCCTCCCTTGATGGCTCAGTAACTGGGCACGTCCGAGCAGACTAAATCATCATCTTTGATCTTTTAACATTGCCTTCTGACCCCAAACCGCATTGTGTCATCAAAGAGGTCTTCAGAAAATGGATTATACACAGTGGTGGGTACAGAGTTGACATTGGGCTGCCTTTCGCTTCATGATGGGACGGATGACGATGGATGTGATGAGACATTTGTGGATGGGAAGTGGGAGGACGAGGAGGTTAATAAGGGACTGCCTGAATGCAGGTTGCATTAACCACTTGGAACAGATTGGCGACGCTGTTGTTACTGAGATTCAACAGGGCCCTGACCAGTGATGGGAAGGCATGACGGGTACTGCAACCGATGCTCCGCTGGCTATGCGTGTTGTTGCAAGCACTGGATAGGAGCACCTTCTCTGGTACATCGTACACTCCATGTGCTACCCCCCTCTTTGCTCGTTTCAACCTAAATTATGCTCCATGTTAAGAAAATATAAAATTTGAAGAAGGTATGGAATAGTTTTGGAAAGTCTATTATTATACCGACGGCAAATCACAGCTATTCTCAAATCCCTTAATCCCAAAACAAAAATTGCTTGGATTCAAATTTAACAAATCTGGACTGGGCAAAAAGTTGCGGAAAAAACGTATCTGTTATGTTTTCGTTATTACTACAAGTTGTTTGTACCTTTCAATTCACCCTGTGGTGACTTAAAATTGCTGTTAAGATATAAGTGCACGGCTTTCTGAATGAACAAAGTGCAATGTGCCAAAGTCAAAAAAAACACGTATCTGTTATAGAATCGGACCTGATACAAGGTATTTTTGGCACCTCCTTTCAATTTCACCTGTGGTGACTATAAAATTGCTGTATTAAGATATAGTGCACGCTATCTGAATGAACAAAGCGTGCAGTACGCCAAAGTCAAAAAACACGTACTGTTATAGGTTCGGAAGATACAAGTATTTTTGGCACCTTTCAATTCACTGTGGTGAACTATAAAATTGCTGTATAAGATATAAGTGCTGCTATCTGAATGAACAAAGCTGCAGTACGCAACCAAAAGTCTAAAAAACACGTATCTGTTATACATTCGGATGATACAAGTATTTTTGGCACCTTTCAATTCACATGTGGTGATCTATAAAATTGCTGTATTAAGGATATAATTGTGCGCGCTATCTGAATGAACATAGTGCTGTCAGTACGCAAAGTCAAAAAAACACGCTATATGTTATAGCATTCGGATGTCTACAGGTATTTTTTGGGCCACCTTTTCAATTCACATGTGGTGACTATAAAATTGCTGTTATAAGATTATAAGTGCACGCTATTCTGAATGAACAAAGCTGCAGTGCTCGCCAAAGTCAAAAAAACCGTAATCTGTTATAGATTCGGATGATTAACAAGGTATTTTTGGCACCTTTCAATCACCTGTGGTGGACATATAAAATTGCAGTATAAAGATATAAGTGCGACGCTATCTGATTGTACAAAGTGCAGTTACGCCAACGTCAAAAAAAACGTATCTGTTATAGATTTGGATGACGATCATATCAGTATTTTTGGCACCTTTCAATTTCACTGTGGTGACTTATAAAATTGCTGTATAAGATATAGTGCACGCTATTTCTGAATGAAACAAAGCTGCAGTTACGCCAAAGTCAAAAAACACATATCTGTTTATACATCAGGTTGATACAGTATTTTTTGGCTCCTTTCAATTCACCTGTGGGTGACTATAAAATTGATGTACTAAGTTATTAAGTGCACGCTATCTGGAGATGAACAAAGCTGCATGCGCAAAGTCAAAAAAACACGTATCTTGTTATAGATTCGGATGATACAAGTTAATTTTTGGCACCTTTCACAATTCACCTGTGGTGACTATAAATTTGCTGTATAAGATATAAGTGCAACGCTATCAGAAATGAAACAAATCTGCATGCGCCAAAGTCAAAAAAAACAAGTAGCTGTTATAGATTCGGATGATACAAGGTATTTTTGGCACCTTTCAATTCACTGTGGTGGACTATAAAATTGCTGTATAGATATAAGTGCACGCTCTATCTGAATGAACAAAGCTGCAATGCGCCACAAGTCAAAAAACAAGTATGTTTTATTAGATTCGGATGATACAAGGTTTTTTGGCACATTCAATTCACCTGTGGTGGACTATAAAAATTGGCTGTATAAGATATAAGTGCACGCTTCTGAATGAACAAGAAGCGGCAGTACGCCAAAGTCAAAAAACAAGTATCTGTTATAGATTCGGATGCTACAAGGTTTTTGGCACCTTTTCAATTCACCTGTGGTGACTATTAAAATTGCGTATAAGATTTATAGTGCACGCTATCTGAATGAAAAGCAGCAGTACGCCAAAGTCTAAAAACACGTATCTGTTTATACATCGGATGATACAAGGTATTTTTGGCACCTTTCAATTCACTGTGTGACTATAAAATTGCTGTATAAGATATAAGGCGACGCTATCTGAGATGAACAAAGCTGGCAGTACGCCAAAGTCAAAAAATCACGTATCTGTTATAGATTCGGATGAAACAAGGGTATTTTTGCACCTTTTTCAATTCACTGTGGTTGACTATAAAATTGCTGTATAAGATATTAAGTGCTCGCTATCTGAATGAACAAAGCTGCAGTGCGCCGAAGTCAAAAAACACAGTATTGTTTAGATTCGGATGATACAAGGTATTTTTGGCACCTTTTCAATTCATGTGGTACTATAAATTGCTGTTATAAGATATAATGAATAAGTGCATGCTATATGAAGAACACCAAAGCTTTGGCAGGTTACGGCCAAAGTCAAAAAACACGTATCTGTTATAGATTTGGATGATACTAGGTATTTTTGCACTTTTCAATTCCCTGTGGTGACTATAAAATTGCCTGTATAAGATTTAAGTGAACGACTATCTGAACTGAAACAAATGCTGCAGTACGCCAAAGTCAATAAAAAAACATATCTGTTATAATCCGGATGATTCCAAAGGTATTTTTGGCACCTTTCAATTCACCTGTGGTGACTCTAAAATTGCTGTATAAGATCTAAGTGCACGCTATCTGAAGAACAAGTGCAATGCGCAAAGTCAAAAAACACGGATCTGTTATAGATTAGGATGCTACAAGTTATTTTTGGCACCTTTCAATTCACCTGTGGTGATTATAAATTGCTGTATAAGATATAAGTGCACGCTTATCTGAATGAACAAATCTGCAATGCGCCCAAGTCAAAATAAACACGTATCTGTTATAGATTCGGATGATTACAGGTTTTTTTTATTGGCACCTTTCAAATTCACTGTTGGTGCACTATAAAATTGCTGTATAATGATATAAGTGCCCGCTATCTGAATGGAACAAAGCTTGCTGGTCAGTGCGCAAAGGTCAAAAACACGTATCTGTTATAGATTCGGATGATACAAGGTATTTTTGCACCTTTCAATTCACCTGTGCGTGAATATAAAAATTCGCTGTATAATGATATAGTGCAAAGCTTTCAGAATGAACAATGCTGCTCAGTTCGCCAAAGTCAAATAACACGTATCTGTTATAGATTTGATGATACAACGGTATTTTGGCACCTATCAACCTGTGCTGACTACAAGATTGCTGATTCTAATTTAAGTGCCAAGGGTGGATATATCAACAAAGGGTGGGACTGGGTAAAATTGAAAAAGACACATATCTGAAAATGTATAACTGATAATAAAGTGGGAGTTTTGCACTAACAAAGAGACCTTGCAGTAACAGAAATGATGGGGTTGTATCCTAACTATAAGTCAACACGGCAATATCAGGAAATCTTTCAATAGTTCAAAATGGTTAATAATGACAGATATTGCAGTGACATGTCTACATAAGTCTTGGTGAACTTTATCAGTGTCCTTTATAAGAGCTTGTCACTGCTGTTCGCCCAGGGCCCCCACCCCCGATCCGCCCCCGTTGACTTTATAGCGGTAGATGATGCTTTAACAAATAATCCTATCTAACTACCTAAATCTTCCAAGATGTCTAATTAACATAACAAGCTATTCTGTAGAGGTTTCTCTGTTGAAAAAAATAGTATGATTTCGCTCTGAGTAGGTTTGGGATACATGACAGACGCGCACGTTCAATAGTATGAAACGCTGAGAGTGACTGAGGCCAGACAGGAAGGCTGTTCTATGTTTAAAACGAGGTCATGTGATTTTTTCCAGCCTATCGCAACCCATACACATCCAGTCATGACGTCGCACACACATCTCAACCTGCTCTATTCTGTAAGTGATTGGTGCCGCCAATATATGTCAGGATGCGCCGAAAAATGGCGCGATATTAACTTGTATTATGCGCAGATTTTAACTAAAATTATCGCGTGGTGATCGAAAAAATCACGTTGACCGATTTCAACTTTGTCGATTAAATCGTCAACAACTTAATTCACAAGCGAAGGTTAATTACAATTTTTTTTCTTGTTGTGTAGAATAGAAAACACGCCATTGTAAACACGCTACAAAGACTCGTAGTTTGTGGTTGGCTCAATTGTTTTGGCGCGTTTTACATCCACGGGTTAATTAAGCGTTGTTTTTCTGCTGTCGGTGGACAAAAACTAGGACGTCTTTTCACCGCCAAAAATTACAATTTTCCTGTAGCATAACTCACAAGCGAAGGTTAATTACCAATTTTTTCTCTTGTTGTGTAGCGTAGAAAAACACGCATTGTAAACACGAATACAAAGCTCGTAGTTTGTGTTGCTCAATTGTTGGCGCCAATTTTAATCCTGGGGTTAATTAAGCGTTGTTATGCAGTTTTACTCAGTAATAAAGAAACTTTGTTTTTCATCGCCAAGAAGAAATTCTGTAGCATAATTCATTTCGAAGGTTAATTTGCCTGTTTGGCTTTTATATCAGTAAAAATACACAGAGTTTTAAAACGGCACATTACAAGTCAATTTTTCCTGCCCATTTTGTGGAGCGCAATTTATTCCAAAGTGTTACCAAGGCTTGTTACTGGGTTTCATTTGGAGTCAAAAAAAGGGTGTGTATTTTATCTTATACAAGATATCTTCATCAAACAGTGTCTGTACATTTTAGAACAAACAGTATGTCAGACAGAGAGGTGGCAGGCTTTCACTGCGAGTGGATGAGGCACAAACATTCCATGCCAAGATCGCTGCGACAGCAAAGGGACGTCGCAGCAGGGGTCACTCGGTGAAGGCTCCACAACCCTGCCGATCGTAATCTAGCGGGACGTGTCAATGACTAAAAACCCAATGGTTCTTGATGGTTGACTAGGTATCCACTTCTCCCGATGACTTCTGACAACCCAGCCAGAGTCGGTGGGAAGTTCAGACTCAAACAATTAGTGGCAACTGGCCGGGAGGGTAGCAGCGGCCTCTTCTGTCCACAAACTCGCCTTCTGTCCATCACGGTTTACCCTCAGCAAGAGATTACTATGGTGGTCATGGACTCAGCGCCACTATATAGCGAGGATGAAACCCAATTTGAGGAGGGCAGTCATCAGTAACTTGGCATCGAAGGAAAATGGTGCCAATATCCCCTGCTCCTTGCAGTAGGCGGCCTAAAGTATAGAAGTTGAGAGTGGCATGACGGAGGTCATGTTGTGAGGGGCAGCCTCCTGCATACCATGAACCGGTGATGTAGGACAGCAGTGACGATGTAAACACAATTAGATGATGATGCAGACCGACGCACTTGGGAGAGGGTGGAGGGCAAGGGTTCATCATCGTCAGGTGGAGATGTGGGCGCAAATTGCGCAGTCAGGCAGCGGAGCAGGCAGCAACGTGGGTTGTGTGCCGTGCGTCATCAAGATAGCTCAGTGTGACGGTCGGGAAGCAAAGCTGCCACAGGTAAAAAAACCCGCTTCGCAGGTCCAAGAAAGTAGCGCACATGGGCTCGGCGATAGGACAGTGTCAGCAGTAGTCCTCAGGACGGAGCGTTGGCGGTTAAAATCCGATACTCGGCCGTGTGCAGTTCTTTGCTAAGACACGGAGGAGCCGAATATGGGTATGTGTTGAATCTGTGGGCAGAAAGTGAATGGCGTGGTAGGGGAGCAAACGTTGGCACCTCGAGCACTGCTGTCTACACATGCAGCATCCACTCATCCGGTGGCCTGGGAAAAACGTTGGCTCAGATGTGGGTGGTACCATCCTGCCGCACAGCAACTAGCATCAGCAGCGCCAGTGGCTACACATGCCATTGCAGCCAGCAAGGCTTTCACCAAAATTCTGCAGAAGGGAGTGTTTCTCTTTGACCATCATCTCAGGTCCAGATGCCTCCTGCTCCTCGCTACTCATGGCGCCAGCAGTCGTTCATCGAGGCGATTGAAAGAGGACAAACGTTATGTGTCAACCATCCTAAGGGTGCAAGCAGATGACCATGCTCTGTCTAAGTTGGTGGTTACTGCAGTCGCCTCCCTGTTCCAAATGGTGGACTCTGCACCGTTCAGAGAACTAATGGCTTGTGCCGAGCCGAGATGGAGAGTTCCAAGCCGGTGGGCCAGTCCTTGAGCTTATCGGTTTGTTCCAAGGTGCACGGCAGCGCAGACGTCTGGAGCTGTAACTACAGTCAGGGCCAGTATACATGTCTTACGGCCCACTGGGTGAATGTGCTTCCTGCCAGGCACACAACAATTGGACAAGAGGACGCCGCTTTCTCTCCCCCACGGTTGTCAAACTGCGGCTCTGCGCCAATGTCCGCCTCTACTCCTCCCACCACCACCACCATCTCAGGCCTCCATAAAGTACAGCTAACCATCATACCACATGTGTAGGGTCACAGCGGTGTCATGCAGTTCTCACTGGCTTGCCTCGGCGAACGAAAGTCACACAGGGGGAGGAACCTGCTCTGCGTCATGCTGCAAGAATTCAATGTGTGGCTTTCTCCGCAGCCCAACTGCAAATCGGGATTCTGGTGAGGACGGACATGGGAGTTACATGGTGGGTCCGCGCAGCACCGAGGAGGGATGGTCCATGCGCCCTGCATTGGCGCACGTGTTCAATCTGTTTGTGAAAAGGTTTCCTGAAGTCTTTCACCGATCTTCAGAAGATTCTGAAAATGGCCAGGATAACTGTGCATGCACTTCATCCATCTACAAAGCCAGGAACACCCTCATCGAGTCTGCAGCGGCAAACGGCCTTCCCCTCAACACTTCTGATATGCGATGTTTCCACCCGTTGGAAAATTAAAGCCTGCACATGTTGGACCGACTGTATGAACAGAGAAGGCCATTAAACGATTTTTTGATTGATCCCAGGCGGACAGGAGTACTCCCCTGTGTAATCTTTGATGTCAGGCCCAGTGGCAGCTCGATGCGTGACAACCTGCCGTTTGTTAAGGCAGTCGTGGAGGCCACGTTATTAATCAGTCGCCAGGATACGGGTGTGAATAACTTCATTCCTCTACTTCATGTCCTGGAACAGATGCGAAAAAATCTGTCTGGGCTCAGTGGACTGGAGACGTTGGCGATACATCTCCGCGGCCACATGAGTCCGGTGGGGACTGAAATGAAGGAAGGAGGAGGAGGACATTGGAGCAGAAGCATTTGTCTGGTGAATATGAGTGGATTTTCTACCCATGGTGACAAGAGAGGAGGAGCAGGGAGCAGCTGGAGGAAGGTAAGTGGAGATGAGGGAAGACGAGGCAGATGACCCGCCAGTGCACAGGTGCAGGATACAGTGGGATGGAGGCCAGGGAGCCCCTCGGAGTCATTGTGCAGTGGACCGCCCAGCATGCTGATTTGCCTGGCTAGTGAACAGCGAAATAGTCAGCATCGGCCAGAGGGATAAACTTCTGGCTCTCCCCCCTATTGGACCCGTCCCGGTCCAAAATGGGAGCTTTTTTCCAGCTTTTGAGGGGAGGCAAAATCAAATACTATGGGAAAATCCCCCGTAGTCTTTGGGCCCGCTGCCTATGTGGGATCGTCCTCCTCTGACGGTCTGAAGGGGGTTTTCGGCATGTACTACTCCCCGCGGCTGCTGGGGGAAGGGGGGGGGTAGGAGCAGACCAGCCCTCAGAAAAACTAAGTCTGGAGTCACGATGAGCAGCTTCCTTCACCCGCCTAGTGGGAGGGCGTTGCCCACAGCAGCAGGACTGGAGCGCCCCTGAACCAAAGGTGGGGGCCTATTGGACGCACTCTCCACCCCAGTTAAAAGATCGCTGGTTTATGGGACCCAAAAACTGGAGGGTGTGGCAGAAAATTTGAAGATTTTGCGTGGAGAAGCTGCTCCCCGGGCCCGTGTGTGGCATCAGAGGGGTGTTCGTGCGGCGGGGGCCATCGTTCCCCAAAGGGGAAAAACCCGCTTGTAAAGGAAATGTGGAAGCTGACCTTTGTCAAGAAAATCAGGCGGGTCGCCGATTTCCCCACCAATGCCTTAGGGTCAGGATACATTACCATGAGCCTCACCCAAACTGTGAAAAATTGAGTCTGGGTTCAAATACCTCCCCCTCACCCCATATTTGATGCTCCCACCCCCCGGGATGCCACACTTTTGTGACATTTTTTCCATCTCCCCAAAAACCATCTTTACCGGGGCTGGTTTTGCCACCCCTCCCACTCTTCATTGTCCCACTGTCTGCCCTGTGTGTTTTTGTGGTGCCATGATATAAACCTGTGTCATTGGCCATCTTGACCATGCGTTGTCTCCCGCCGTCACCTCCACTCTCTGTCATTGTCCCACTTGTGGCCTACTCCAGTTTTTCCCACCCCAGAATGTCTTTGTGCCCTTTTGCCCTCATGTTTTGCTGCCCCCGTCCCTCGTCTCTGTCATTGTGCCACTCTTGGCCTACTCCATTTTTTTGCCCCTCCAAATGTGATTGGCCCGTCTGACCTCTTTGCTGCTTCCGTGATCTAGACACTGTGTCATTGTGACTCTGTGGCCTATTCCTTTTTTTGCCCACCTCCGAATTCATTGTGCACTGTCGACCTCATGCGTGCTGGGCGTTTCCGTGCCCTCACACTTGTCATTGTCCCCTGTTGCCCTCAGCTGTTTGCCGCGCACCTCCACCTTGTTTTTGTGCAACTTCTTGGCTCTCTGTTTGCCACCTAAATTTTGTCATTGTCCCACTGTTGCCCTGCTGTTGGGGCTCGTACCTCAACTTTGTCATTGTGCCACTTTGCCTTCTGTTTTGCCCCCTTTAAAATTGTCATTGTCCCACTGTCTGACCTATGTGCTGCTGTGGCTGCTGCCGGCCCTACACCCTGTCTTGTGCCACTTCTCCCCTATGTGCTGCTGTGGCTGCTGCCGTGACCTACACGCTCTGTCATTGTGCCACTGTCTGACCTCATACTGCTGCTGTGGCTGTTGCCGTGACCTAAGCACTGTGTCATTGTCCCACTCTGTGGCCTACTCCTGTTTTTGCCACCTCCAGAATGTCATTGTGCCACTGTCTGACCTAATGCTGCTGCTGTGGCTGCTGCCACCCACCTCCACACTCTGTTATTGTGACACTGTCTGACCTCATGCTGCTGTTGTTGCTGGTGCCATGACATCCACACTGTGTCATTGTGCCACTCTCTGACCTCATGCTGTTGCTCCTGCCGCTGTCACCTCCACTCTCTGTCATTGTGCCACTCTGTGGCCTACTCCTGTTTTTGCCACCTCCAGAATGTCATTGTGCCACTTTCTGACCTCATGCTGCTGCCACCGTCACCTCCACTCTCTGTCATTGTGCCACTCTGTGGCCTACTCCAGTTTTTGCCACCTCCAGAATGTGATTGTGCCACTGTCTGACCTCATGCTGCTGCTGCCGTGACCTAGACACTGTGTCATTGTGCCACTCTGTGGCCTATTCCTGTATTTGCCACCTCCAGAATGTCATTGTGCCACTGTCTGACCTCATGCTGCTGCTGTGGCTGCTGCCGTGACCTACACACTCTGTCATTGTGCCACTGTCTGACCTCATGCTGCTGCCGCGTCACCTCCACTCTCTGTCATTGTGCCCACTCTGTGGCCTACCACTGTCTTTCCACCTCCAGAATGCCCTTGTGCCACCGTCTGAGCTCCTGCTGCTGCTGTGGCTGCTGCCGTGACCTCCACGCTATGTCATTGTGCCACTGTCTGACCTCATGCTGCTGCTGTGGCTGCTGCCGTGACCTACACACTCTGTCATTGTGCCACTGTCTGACCTCATGCTGCTGCGTGGCTGCTGCCGTGACCTACACACTGTGTCATTGTCCCAATCTCTGGCCTACTCCTGTTTTTGCCACCTCCAGAATGTCATTGTGCCACTGTCTGACCTCATGCTGCTGCTGCCGTGACCTACACGCTCTGTCATTGTGCCACTGTCTGACCTCATGCTGCTGCTGTGGCTGCTGCCATGACCTACACACTGTGTCATTGTGCCACTCTGTGGCTTACTCCTTTTTTTGCCACCTCTAGAATGTCATTGTGCCACTGTCTGACCTCATGCTGCTGCTGTGGCTGCTGCCGTAACCTACACACTGTGTCATTGTGCCACTCTGTGGCCTACTCCTGTTTTTGCCACCTCCAGAATGTCATTGTGCCACTCTCTGACCTCATGCTGCTTTGGCTGCCGCCGTCACCTCCACACTCTGTCACTGATGTTGCCACCTGAGCCCTCAGCTTGTTTTTTTCCAGCTGTCGCTGGCATGACTTTATCAGGCAACATTCCCGCTTGAGTTTTTTGGTCAGTTTTGCCCTCTTAAGTGCCCAGGGAATTTTATAGTAAAGCGATTCTAAGAGCGACGGCAGTCATCTGCGTGTCATACTAAAACACAACATTGTATGAAGACCAAACCAAGCTCCCTCTGCATATTTAAGCATGTCACAACGTTCTACAGCACCCTGCAGGCTCTGTGCAGCCTGGAAATAGCTGCTTTTTAACACGATTCGTCCCGAAGTAATTCGGAACAAAGTTATTTTTTGTCGGGAAATTCGGCGAAGTGAACGAACCGAATTTTGGGAAATTCGCCCATCTCTACTCCAGACACACCTCCAAGATGACCACTGTCTTGCTAAAGTAAAAGATAGTAAATATGCTGGACTGATCAAGCATGTCTCCAAACTTAAACCCTATTGAGCCTCTGTGGAGCATCCTCAAACAGAAGGTGGATTGGCGATAGGTCTCTAATGTCCACCAGCTCTGTGATGTTGTCATGGAGGAGTGGAACAGTGGCAACCAGTGAAGCTCTAGTGAACTCCATTCCCAAGAGAGTTAAGGCAGTGCTGGAAAATAATGGGGGCTGGAAAAAATATTGACACTTTGGGCATAATTTGTCCATTTTCACTTAGGGGTGTACTCACTTTTGTTGCCAGAGGTTTAGACTATGTGTTGGGCTATGATGGCTATGTGTTGGGCTATTTTGAGGATGCTGCATATTTAGTTAAATATTCATCTATAGTAAACAACCGGTGACGTGTTTAAACACAATCTATGCAATGGCAACTGTAGCCACTGAGTGGACAGCAAATACATAAAATTCTTACTGAATATCCATTTGTTACTTTAATGCGGATTTGCACAAGCAGCCTCGGAGACAGCCTCACGCCTAAACGGAGACGTTTCGTCAAGCTGTCTCCGAGGCTGCTCGTGCAAATCAGCTCCGCATGAAAGTAACAAATGGATATTCGGTAAGAATTTTCTGTATTTGTTGTCCACTCAATGGCTACAGTTGCAGTCACAGTGGCAGTGTTTAAACACATCACAGGTTGCTTACTAAAGATGAATATCTAACTAAATATGTGCAATGTCTGGAAATGTTTGGACTATGTTTACAAATTTTGAAGATTTCATATAAAAGAATTTTGATACAAAGGACTGTGTCTTGATTGATATATAGTGCTGTTGTTCGGGGTACGGGAGAAAATCCCCAAATCAGTCCTTGTCCTGTGATGGTGCTAAGTATCAAAAGCCTATGCTCCGTCTAATTTAAATATTTTGAGGATGCACCAAATTTACTCTGTTATACAAGCTGTACACTGACTACTTTACATTGTATTAAAGTGTCATATCTCCATTGTCGTCCCATGAAAAGATTTAGTACATTAAATGTGAGGGATGTACTCACTTATGTGAAATACTGTACCACCATGTACTGTAGTGGGTATTTTTAATAAAGATGTGATAATTTGTGGAGTCATTTACAAATGTAGACTTCAAGATTCACAACTAATAGACAGTTTGCTGAATTATGAAATCCCATTGTATTTGCTGCCCGATGACATCCAATGCATGTGTTTTAGAATATTACCTGTTTTTTTTTTTAAGGGTAATTAGCACATTATTGCAACATTAAAAATACAGAGTACTCAAGAGATTAAAAAAAAAAAAATTGTACCAGGGCAGTGTGAAACAAAGCTTACCCTAACTGGAATTTTAAAAAGGCAAAACAAATCTGACAGACTGTGAATAAAGCTATTGAAAATAGTTTGATATGTCACATCAGTCAATTTCAAAAACTCTATCAACAGTAGAAACAAATGTTAGAAATATAGAGAATTATAAGGCTATAAATGCATTTAAACCTGTGTTTTCATGTTTAACATATATGTAGTATAATATTCATTATAATTAAAGCAAACCTATAAATTGCTATTTTTCTACAGCTCGGACATGTGGATCAAATCTTCAAGGACCAGGAGGCATCATTACTTCACCAAACTATCCAGTTCAGTATGAAGACAATGCCCATTGTGTATGGGTCATAACAAGTACAGATCCAGAGAAGGTATGGTTACATTTTCAGTTATTGGGGTTGTATTTTTTTTCATGTTTATTTTTAGTTGTAAATAACATATGATTTCCATCTAAAAATTGTTTGCTTTGAAAATTTCTTGAGTTAAACCACATAGATGTAGCAACACTAAAGCTAAGCTTGGCAGTGATAGCATTTCTTTCCATGTTATCTGTACTTAAATCACATCAAAAGCCATTGATAAGCATTGACAAAATTAAGTTACCTTTCTATACTGTGACATTATTCTGTTTCATCTGTTAAGTTTAGCTTTGCTATATCTGTACATTGGATGTCTTACCTAAAATGTAAAACTCTATATTATTGTATACACATTTTACAAGGGATGAGTATTACATAACCTCTTTTACTCAGTACCCATGTTTAGCAAGATTTTATTCTAACTATAAATTTGTATTTAATTATGTTGAGCCTTAGCGAATAAAGCTTTGCACTCATTACAATTCAAAATGCTATTTAAAAAAAAAAAAAAAAAAAATTTAGGTCTCTAATTACTTGCATCCAGGTAGATAGGTAGATTGTAATTGAAATTCCACAAATAAGCACCAGTTCTTCAGGGGTATATATTCTATGAAATGCATAAGAATCTGAAGTGGTTAAAGCAAACTGTGGGTGATTTATGTCTGAAAAATCATTGAGTTTTGGCAGTTTCCCGATATTTTAGGGTAATAGAAGTGCAGCCATTATAATTATAGATGTAAATTAAAAACAAAATGGACATCAGAATTGAAATGGTTTAAACCAGTTAAGATTCATCTCCAATCTTTACTGCAATGTGTTACCATGTAAAACAATAAAATAAATTAATATTTATTATACTGTTTATTGATAACATGTTATACTCATTACATAACACAGTTAGCTTTATAAGACTGTGCTACATTTTCTCAATGATTTGGAAATATGAGCAGAATAAAAGTAATTTCTTTGTGTTTTTTAATCCTTTGTTATATTCTTTTATTGACTCCTTTGAGTGGTGCCCATTATGACACTTTGCACAGGCTTTTAGGGATTTATTGTTGAGGCTGCTTAATTCTTCTGATTCTGAATGATGCTTTTATAGTATTACCGTCATCCAATGCTTTTAACAATACCACAGCATTTTACAGCTATGTCTCCCTGTAGCATCAGCTGTGACTCCAATTATTTAGGTGACTTTTATTTATATTTTACTTGTATTTATGTTGTGTTTATGTCACCTACAGCATGTTACTATTTACCTACTGTTAAAATTATTTATTTCAAAAATCATTAACTAACGATGCTAAATAAAATATTTTAGCAGCCAGACAAACATGAAAAGTCCTATATTTTACATTTATTTATATCCTTTGTCTTTCAAACTAATTTGGGTGTACAGACATCCTTTAGCAGGGAAAGCTATTTACACATCTGCAAACTGCATCGGAGGTTGTAGCTTATAAGACATGTTTAGCAAGGGATTCAAAATTTGTTTGAGATAGTTTAGTGATTGGTAGAGAGCTCATAAAACCCATCTGATATGTTATACAAGGGTGCAAAAACATCATAGTCTAAATAATCAAGTTGATGAAAGCATTGTCTAAAAGATTTGACCCAATTTTGTTGCCCCTTGTACAGATGGTGCTTGTTTATTTACTTTTTCAACTTCACTTATCTAAGACCATGTTAAGATCAGCCTTTCTTCCTTTTAATGGTTTTATATCTGATACAAAGACTTCTCATAAATGCATTATGTGCATCCCAAAAATATAAACAACTCTACAGTGGAAGAAGATTTAGTGTTTCCAAAGTAGGGCTGGAGACTTACAATCTTTCAATCACAGGGGCTTCAGGGCACAATATTCCAATATCACATCCAATACTCTCAACAATCATCTACTTCATGGCATTAACAGATTAATCCTACGATATGACAAATGTCAACTTAAGTAAAATGTACGATCCTTTTCAGAACCATGAAAACATCACCAAGACTCATCTAAGTCTTCTTCTTTCAGTATTCCTTACAATACAACTGTCAGCATTGGAATCAGATGCTATATTAAAGTCTCTACGAATAACAGTTGTGTTAAGATGTATTGTTTAATTTGTTCAGGATGTTTGAAAAAAAGAGAACTGGTTTCAAGAAATGTTACATTCACCAAGGTGTAATCTGCACTGTTGACAGAATAATGGAAAATTAGGTGTCATCTTTCAGGATCAAAAATGACTTGCTTAAGTGACAAGGCAAAGGTGTCCTTAATACCGATAAAGACTTCTTATCTTCCTGCTGGAGTCCAAGTAAAAATGTATGGTGGGATTATGGGTATTGAATGTCAGTGGCTTTATGTTTATATGTGTCTCTTGAGCTAATAGTATAATGTTGTACTGTGTTAGCCATAGAAAGAAGTAGAAGAGTGAAGAAATCAGGCGATACCTTTTTCAGGCTGAGTATATTTGATGGTGAGCTTTCGAGAGTACTAGCTCCCTTCTTCAGACATGATGTTATGTCTTCATGTCATGTCTTGTCTTCATGTCTGAAGAAGGGAGCTAGTACTCTCGAAAGCTCACCAACAAATATACTCAGTTAGCCTGAAAAAAGTATCGCCTGATCTCTTGAGCTAAGAGATACATTTTTTGAATCACTGCTTGTTTACATAGTAAGCATTTTTTAAGTTGTGGCTTAGTTATGTTACAATTAAGGAGGTTAGCAAATTAAAAAGAAAATGTCAAATTGCTTTTCTGAGTTATTATTCATTTCTCTGAGATATTTTGTGTTTTACTGTCCTGGACAGCAGCATTTCATGCTTGAAAGCTGATTTCTTGTGTCCTTTAAAACTAAAGCTGTGCTTTGTCTATTTTCCTTCCTCCCAACCTCAGTCTCAGTACATGTCAAGTGTTTCCTTCCTCATGTTCAAAGTCTTGAAGCAGGACCAAAAGGGTATAGCTTTAAAGACTGTCCTGAAAAAGTCGAATCTGTTTGGTCACCTGATCTCCTGGCACAGAATGATTTCCTATATGTCAAGACACACAGAACTACTAAACTTCAAAGTCATTATATAGCTGATATAGAACCGCAGAAAGCCCATTGTAGATTAAATTAAGGTATATTTTAAAAGTACCAAACATCAAAGAGATATTATTTAAAAAAAAATTTTCAACAACCTTTTTGATCATAGAAAAGGGAATATGAAGACCAGAGCAAATGTTTGCTATCTACCTAATTTTTAAAAAAGTCCCTTGAAAGGGTGTCTGTGGAATGAGAGGGTTGCAATATATGTACTTGTGATTGACTGGACAGTAAAAAAAAGTAAACATGAATAAACTGGTGCAAAAAGTAATAGAGAACAATACTAATAACTAAATCACCAATCTAATAACTGTAAAAAGCAACATGCTGAATAGATAAGGGAGTCCATAACCTGGTTGAAATGATTGTATTAATGATGTTTACTTACTGTAGATACTTTCATAAAGAAGTTAAAGAGAACTACTGCCCCATCTGAGAATAGAATGTGATAGAGGGAGAGAAGCTGAACACTGTAATATAAAGATTTATAGGATTTTGAGCAGGATCTCCTTACTTGACTCCTTCAAATCATTCAGGTAGTTATAAAAATTTATACTCGCACCACATGCCACCTATCGAGGGATATCCTGAACTCCCCTACGAACTCCAATGCTTATTAGTGATAGATACAATGTAATGTAAAAGTTCCAATTATTGTACAACTTAGGTTAAAAAATTTTCACAAAGCAGGTTACTTGCGTTTAGATGCAACTAGTTAAGTGGGTGATAGTCCTGGAAAGTTTATGGATCTTAACCTGTTACTAAGTTGTACAATAAATTGACAGTGAAAGATTTGCTTACCTCACCCACATACAGTAATTGACTAGCTTAATTTCAGAGTTAGAGCTGTATTTATCTCCTGCTTGTTTACACAGGCTTATCTAGTTACTAACCACCTCTGTAGCATTAGCCAGGCTAGGGACATCACTCCATTTTGTGTCTCATCAGCAGAACAGAGCTTGCTTCTCAGTCTTTGATCTTATTTTTCTACAGAGAAAAATGTTCACCCTTAGAGTTACTGACCTGGGGACCAGACTTTTACAGTCCTGTCAAGTCTGCAGAGCACATTCATGTGTAATTGCATCACCAATAACAAACTTACTCTGCAGCTAACAGTGTGTTGTGACAGTATGCTGTTTTTTTTTTCTATCTCACTAGAAGCTTTCTCTCATGACAAATAGAGCTCAGACAGCTCACATTTATAACAAGACATACCGCTTGGGCAGTGAAGGTGTTTTTCACATCCTCTCCATGACCAATATTACAATTTGATGTTATGATTTTTCTGTAATTGGGTTGTCAGAAGAGGTTGAATATTGTACAGTGTATGTATAACTCAGTAAACTGGGTGTGGCTGCAATCCTTAACGAGGAAACCACTGATGATATATAGTTGTTTGGTGGGGTTCTTTCCAGTTCAGGCCATTCATGAGGAGATGGTAGTAATCTCAGTGTTCTCCCTAAATTTGTCCTCCAATGCACTCTATTCAACAATAGGACAAGAAACAACCTTTTTGCAAGTTGTAAGAAGGTCACTCTTTAGCTTAATTGAAATAGCAACAATTTATTTGCAAATTAGCTGCTTTGTCAATAATAATGTTAATAACTCTAATTTTGGTGGAGATCACACCAACTCATTTCAAAGCACTTTACAATGCAGAAGGTACAAGTACAGAAAAAATAAAACTTTATATAATGTATTAACAATGCAGACTAGAGGGGTGAGAGCCCTTCTCACAAGATCTTGAAGCAAAAAAGTAAAAGTGCTTGATTTGTACAACTGTCCAGCCAATTTCCGTAGAAATAAGGTATTTTTCATAAATGGTGATGAGCCCATCACCCAGCCAATATCTGTGTATGTACTGTTTTAAAGCACATATTAGTTCATAGAGTGTAAGTTAAGCTGTTGGAGAACAAAAGGGAGACCAATTAGGGAAAGCGGTAGGTAAAAGTGAAAAGTTCAAATTATACTCTACTGTGAAAGGGCTACCTGTGGCTCACACGGGAAACAGAAAATAGTGTAATGGCTGTGGCATTCAGAATGAGTTGGCAAGGGAAGAGTTTGTAAGAGGGAAGACTAATTGGTAAGTAGTTACAGCAATAACTATAAGAATGTGTAAGTACTAGGGATGAGTGATATTATCAACAAAAGTTGAAATCGGCACGGTTTTTAGGCTTACCGGAATTTTCCGATCACGCGATAGTTTAGGTGACAATCTTATAGATAATCTTTTACTATTGTGCCTTTTTCAGCGTTTCCTGTCATTTTGGTGGCCAGCCAATCAGCTCCGTGGATAGAGGGGGGTGAGGATGATATACAACGTCATGACTGGGTGGTGTATGGATCTCATTGGCTGGAAAAATCATACGTGACCTCATTTTATCTATGCAACTGCAGTTCCTGTTCAGCTCATTCTCTGTCTATGTCACTTCACAGCAGGACGTCTCTGCGTTTAAACCAATAGCTGTTCTAACAGCTCTGAGAGATAGTCTCTTCTACTACACAAAACCATCCACCTAGCTATAGCTTAGAATATAGTTAGATTAGAGAATTTCACTTCTTATTTAGTTAGAGAAAGTTTTAAAGATATCTACTGGTGTGTCCAGCCGCGGGGCTGCTTGGAGAGGGGGGGCAGGAGGAGAGGCTTTGGAAAGGAAGGGTGATATTGTGTAGCCCAGGATGTTCTGTGACCTTGAATTGAAAAAGCAATGTTTTTTACCACTTTTTTGGCCAGCAGACCAAATTGTCCCTTTTGTTTTTTCAGGTCTATTGCACTCACTGTGTGTCATTGTTCCCAAAACCGGCATAATTTATCTCTAAAACTTTTAAATAGTTTTATTGAAGTCCGTGCGTCTGGCGCAAAGAGCTCACTTGTATGCAAATTGTGTTACACATATTTCCTAGTAAATTGTGCCTGTTGTCAGTGGTGTCAATACCGCCATATTAATCCATATAACATTTAAATACTCTTATTGCAGTCCGTGCGTCTGTTTGCCGCAATGAGCTTACTTGTACTCAAATTGTGTTATACATATTTCTTCCACCAGACCACATTTCATATTCGATAGAAACAATTCTGTTTCTAATTCTAGTTGGCCGGTGGAAATTAGAGGGATTTAAGAATATCTGTGATCTGCTGTCTTTGCAGTACAGTTTCTTAATAAGAGACTGTGAAAAACTCTTCTATACCTTTTAAATTTTTATCTTTCTGAACATAGAGCGAACTACAGGTGGTAAGCGAGCAAAGAGGGGTGTAATGGGTGACCTCTGGCAATCCTTATTTACCGCCTCAGCAATGCAGGGAACACATACGACACACAGAGACCAGCTTAAGATCATGGTGCACGACTATCTGCGTCTCAACACCGATGTTTTTGGATATGTTACGAACCCAATTGACTTCTGGGTATCCAAAATGGATGAATGGCCCGAGCTCGCTCGCCATGCCATAGAGGTACTGTCCTGCCCAGCAGCCAGCGTCATATCTGAGTGGACCTTCAGCACAGCTGGAGGAGTCATTACAGACAAATGCATCCGGCTGTCCACTGACAATGTGGAACGTCTGACTTTCATTCAAGATGAATCAGGCGTGGATCTCTGATGATGTTGTGGCCCTAGTTGCTGAGGTCACCCATTCGTTGCCAGTCTACTTCACATTCCTCTTCCAAAAGAAATGGTCCGCTTGATTTATTTATTTTTTTTAATTATCATTTCTTAATGCAATTTTTATTCTGAGTGCCCAATTGTTTATTTTGCTGGTTTTGCGGTTAGGAGACTGTAAAAGACACCATCCGTACACGGTTTCATGAGAAAAACATATTCCATTTAGTCATTTTTCAAGATTTCAAGCAGTGTCAATGGTTTTGGGGTCATGGTGCTGTGAAAACCAGCTATAATCTTGGTCCTTTGGTACAGAAATGTGGTTTCTAAGTGGCATTTCTTCCTCACAATTTTTAACACTGGCTGAGAGGTCATTTTTATCATTTTTGGGGGCATTGTGCTGTCCAAAACCAGCTATAAGGTGTCCATAAGGGCAGTTTTTGGTGGTTTTGGGGTCACTCTACTTTAAAATGGATGCCAGGGATGACAATTGGGTAGTATTCCTGCCAGGGGCTGGAATGAAAAAGGTGCCCGGTGATATGTTAAAAATAGGAAGTAGTAATGGGTGGAAATCCCATTTGATTTAGCTGCATGTGGCCGTGTCTCTCGCCGCACCTGCTGTAACTGAGGCCCTGCCAGCTGAACCTCCGCGTTCCCCGTTGGGACGTTCTTGCTGCCACCAGCACCGCATATATGACAAGTTGTTGGTCCCTGGTGCAAAAAGTGCTAGGGGTCTCCTGGCAGTTCCCATGTGCCATTTCCAATAGCGGTGTCTTGTTTGTGTGAAAGGGTCCCCGTAGCTGCTGGTACCACTGTACCTGCTGTGGCTACGCCATCCTCATGTTTTCTGTTAGCCATTGAACATAATGAATTATTTTAGCCTATGAATTGTTTTCTGTGACTTTTATAGCCTAATTGTCTTGCCTAAGAGGTAGCACATATCCAGGTTACTGTTGTGGATGTTAATTCCAGCTTCTCCTCCCCTGTTTGGGTGTAAGAATGAAGGTGTTGTTGCTCTCCCATAGACTTTAATGGTCATCGGCGATTATCGACTATCGGCATGATAATTTCAAAAATCTGGTATCTATAAGATGACGATTGTCAACACAATCACTCATCACTAGTAAGGACAACAATAAAAGTTTGTTCTTATACATACAAAACTTGGAGGGTTAACAGTTTTCCGTCAGGTTTGCTCCTTTGAGACATTTAGGTTAGACACGATGCCAAATAGAGCACATCAAACTGTGAACTGTTTCTAGTGCTAAGCCTCTTTGAGTAGTTAAAATATGTTATTCAGTTAATAAGGGTGGGTAACACCCTATGATGTTTCAATCAACGTTTGGTGGTCTTGTTATGAAAAGTTGCTCATGTTAGAATTTATATTTACTCAATGGGGCAGGCAGGAGGAGCTTAGGTAATTGGTAAAGACAAGTCTATAATAAGTAGACAAGTATAGAGTGCTGTATTCATACACATCAGCTATGATGGAGGTTCTAGGCACATGGGTTATATCAAGTAGCACATATGAACAACTTTTAGATGTGAAGAGCCTCAATTAATATGGCATCCTTTTGACAAGGTACTAACACTTGAAGCAGCATGGAGATGTACGAGACTGAGGTAGATAGCTTTATGAGAGTTTTATCAATCTAGTATAACCATTGGCAAAAAAAAACCTGAGATTTTATCAAATCAAATTTTTGCCAAACCACTGCTGAACAATCCAGTGGAGATTCAGCTCTATCCAAAAGATGGCAATCCAATATTCCTAAAACAATATAGTATTTTGAACATGTCACATATTACTCTTATATACCTTATTTACAAAACGTACTTAATTTATTGATAGATTTAGTCATTCAAATTCAGGTAAATAAAACCTTTTCAAGATAAACTAAATGTCCATATTTTAGCTTAATATTACTATCAGTCTCGTTTTACATTAAAAATATCATACAAATAAATGTAATGAAATCATATTACGAGATTGACAGATAAAGACATTGACTTTTGATCAGGAACAAAGACTAAAGCATGACATGCTTGGCAAAATATAAAATGGGCAATTTCATACTTTTTACAATTAGCATAAAGCAACAACATTCAAAGCCAACTGTAAATATAATGCTAATCTTCAGAAAATGTCGGCAAACAGAGTAGAGAAATTTATATTTACATACATGCATTAATCTGTTAACGATGGGTTCTCACTACCATCTTTTAAGACATACAACCCTATCTTTAAGTTTGTAACTGATTGGACAAAAATACAAGTGGTTGAGGCTGTTGCCTTGTGGCATTTGGTTTGAATGCATCCGAAGCAGCACCTGCATGAAACGTGTATGCTCTTTTTGTTCCTGAGTACCCTCCAGGTAGTTTACCCTCTTTCTACACTCTTAGCCCCGATTCACACGGCTTATTCAAGCCGGAATTGCGAGCCGGATTGCGCTCGCATTTCCGGCTTGAATAAGGGGCGGGTACGGGGGCGGGGCGGGGGTGCGGCCCGCCGGCCCCATAGACATACATTATCCACGGCGCGTATTGCGCCTGGATAATGTGCATGTCACTTTCTCCCCGCCCGGCGGATTCGCCGAGCGGCGAGGAGCGACGGAATCCACTGTTCTCTATGAGAACAGTGGATTACCGTAATTACTGCGACAGATTGGCGCCGTACTGCAGCGCAAATCCGGCGCCTTACGGCGCCAATCCACGGCGAAATAAGCCGTGTGAACACGGCCTTAATGGTATATGGCACATTTTTGTGACAGCATGTCGCTCTTTCTTGCAGACACATTTATTATGAAATTATAAACTTTTTGTGACTCTCCAACATAGGGATTCAGGTTTGCAAAAAGGGGGCATGATCGCGATGCCACAAGCAATTGCAAAAATGCAGTATTACAACCAATAGTTGGTCAAAAAGCTAGACAAGTCAATATACATGCCAAGTTTATCAAGAAGAAAAAGCCTCTGTAATACTGTAAATCTGGTGTATTTTTGCCTTTCTAAATAGTATCTAACTATTAGACAGTAATAGTAAATATGGGCCACTATTTTCTAAGCATTTTTAAAAGTTGTAAAAACTACCTTAAAGGGGTGTTCTGGGACTGATGAATGCTCATTTGTCTGTCAGGGTATGAGTAAAAATAGAAGAGAAGACTCCTACTCACCTCCCAGAGGCTCCCGTTCACGCCTGGCCGCCGATGCGTTTAACCAGGAAGTGAGCGGTGAACCTGCACGTGACATCTCTGGTCTGTAATTGGCTGGAGCTGTCACATGAACACTGATGTTTCACTGCTTCATCCCGGAAACCAAAAAACAAAGGGAAAAATGGCCATTAAAACGTAGCTTTAAAACGTAGCCATTAAAACGTAACAATATCAGATTACCAAAAAGACACCTTAAATGAGACTTAAGCAAACATAAAAAATTACCAAAAGGTTAAGATAAAGTAGATGCGTCCCTTGCCCTGTATGAGCGCACCAGCATCGGTTGATTTACTGAGACGCCGAACGGAGATCGTGTCCGGCTGATAAAGCGCACGTTGAACAATCTGCCCTTGACAATCTTTTGAAAGATTGTGAATTATGCATAAAACCCTCGGACAAAGGGGGCAACATTGTGATTTTAAATCATTCACAATACCAAGACATGTGTAATTTACTTTTAATGGATAGAACTTGTTACACAAAACTTACCTCAGATCCCACTAATGCGTTCCAGTCCGAACTAAAAACTCTTTTAACAAAAGCTAGAGAATCTGAGCTTATTGACAAATTTGAATATGATTTTTTGTATCCAAAATTTCCGAGAATAGCTACTTTCTATGCCTTATCTAAAGTACACAAGGGGACGTTTCTCTTGAAGGGTCATCCCATAGTTTCTGGCAATGACTCCTTATCCCAGAACTGCGGTATTTTTATCGACCATATATTGTCCCCTTTTGTTGAATCATTCCCCTCCTATGTCAAAGACACATCGGACCTACTTAGACATCTAGATGGTTTATCTATTAATCCAGAGGCGTCTTTAGCCAGCTTAGACATCGAATCGTTTTACACCTCCATTCCACATCATCTGGGTCTAGAGGCAGTGGATTTAATTTAGGTCCCACAATACTTTTGTGACAGATCTGTTGGAATTCACTTTAACCAAGAACTATTTCCTCTTCGATGGGGGGGGGGGGGGGGGGGAGAGGGGTTTTCCTCCAGCAGCGGGGTACTGCCATGGGCAATGCATGTGCCCCAGCATATGCACATCTATACCTCGGCTGGTAAGAGGCCTCCTCCGTCTTCACGGATGATCCTCCCCCTTATTCTGAGAGGATAGCCTTATGATTGAGGTACATCAACAACATCCTTGTTATATGGACTGGTACCCAAGATGAGTTTGTACAAATGATTCAGCATCTTAACAACAACACGCTGAATCTCAAGTTCACCTTTGAATTTGAACGTGAATCTTTAGCTTTCTTGGATGTCAGAATTTGTAAGAATCATATGGGAGCTTTAAGTACCACAGTATACCGTAAACCCACCTCCACTAATTCTTGTTGCGCTGGGAAAGTCATCATCCTCTTCCATTAAAAAAAAGCATACCTTGTGGACAATATTTGCGACTTAGACACAATTGCTCACAACTTAGTGATTTTAGAACAGAGGTGGCGCTTCTGAGACAGAGATTCTTGGACAAGGGATATCCTGATTTTATTCTCAGACAGGCATTTCAATATGCCGTGTCCAGGGATCAATTTGAACTCCTGACACCCTAAACTGTTCGTGAAACGACCGATGATTCGGTTATACGCTTGATTGGCACTTTCGATAGCGCAGCTCCTCTGATCAAAAAATCTCTAAACCGTCATTGGCACATTCTGACAATGGACCCTGACCTGAGAGATCACATTGGTCCACGTCCTTCTGTGAAATTTAGACGTGGCAAGAATCTCCGTGACCTTCTAGTCCAAAGCCACTATGTGAGTCCCAAGAAGGAAACCTGGCTTTGTAGACCTAAGGGGTCCTTTCATTGTGGAGATTATTCTTTTTGGGCGACATGTATGAATCTCGCCATGTCGGGTCGCACCTTTCCGCCATTTTCCCGGCGGAATCTGCGCCTGATTTATGTCGGGGCCGGGGCACGCTCATACATAGCATGTAAAGTCCTTAGGCGCAGCGCCGCACTGCGCCTATGATTTGGCGCCGGAGGTAGTGCGGTCAAACATGCGGGGAAAAGTCCTGGCCAGTGTGTGGGGCGCAGTGCGGGGACCGAGGCGCAGTGTTGCGCTGCGCCTAAGATTCGCCGTCCGAGGCGGTGCGCTCGTACATGCGGGCAAAAGTTCCCTGCGCCTCGCCAGTTTGTGTGGGGCACAGTGCGGGGACATGGGCGCAGTGCGGGACTTAGGCAATTCTCCTCCATAGGTTATAATGGGACATTGTCGCTCCTATTCTGATTGGTCAATTCTCCTCCATAGGTTATAATGGGACATTGTCGCTCCTATTCTGATTGGCTGGTTTATGCCGACCAATGAGAATAGCTTAAACAATTTGAATTACTGTATTTCCTGGCAATTCTCTATTGCAATTCCCTATGTAGCACCGGTCTCGGCGACAATTGCGTTGTTCGAGATTTTAACTGCTTTATTTGTAAAGAAGGGTTCGGCTCTTTATCTGATAATGTTTTACATTTAATAAAAATATTTTTTTTATTAATACTTCATGCCACACGGCGCTGAGCACCGAGATTTCAGAGCACCCATCTCTCCATAGACTATAATGGGAGAAGTAGCTCGCGCTCTGATTGGCTGGGATAGCCAAGCCACCGCTAGCTCAGCCAATCAGCTCTTTTCTGTCTTTTTACTGTATTTTGAACTGTCCCGCCTTTGATTTTGATTGGTCCAAACTTCTCCATAGGATATAATGGGTCTTTGTCTCTCCTATTCTGATTGGCCGAGCTAGCCAAGCCCCCCCTAGCTCAGCCAATCAGCTTTTTTCACCATTTTTACTGTATTTTGAACTGTCCCGCCGTGGATTCTGATTGGTCAATCCTTCCCCATAGGTTTTAATGGTTCACTGTCGCTCCTATTCTGATTGGCCGGTTTATGCCGACCAATGAGAATAGGTTTCAGAATTTGAATTACTGTATTTCCCGGCAATTTACAATATCATAATTCTTGATATTGCGCCGTTCTAGAGTTTTGGAAAGTGATTTTTTTTAAATTATGTTTATTTTTTACGTTCAGCTCTTTTCTGACACTGTTTTCCGCCTTTATAAAGGCGATTTTTTCGGATTCATACTCCTGCTGCACGGAGCGGAGCGCCGAGATTTCTGTCGCAATCTTCTATCTGCTTCCTCACATGTTCCGATCCTGCTTCACTTCGCCTCCGCTGGAGGATTTAGACCAAAATAAACTAGGTCTGCCTGTCGGAGCTGCCGAGCGCTGCACTGCGCCTCACTTTGCCGACTCGCCATCGTACATGCCTCAGAGTTTTCGAGCGCTCCGCGTCCCGCCCTGGAACGCCTACCCTGCACCCACACCGCACCCACTGCCCACCCCTTCATGCGGGGCGCAGCTGAAAGTGGCGAACGCTGCGCCTAACACTGCATCCCTGCGTCCGACAGCGGGATTCGGGCTGGGAGGCGCAGAATACGCCAAAAAACAGGCGGAAAGCCCGATCATACATGTCGCCCTTTGTCCTTAAGTCACACAATCTGCCACGTTTACTGATGGCTTGAGTAAAAAAATGTACGATCTCAACCATTTTGTCAGCTGTAAAATGACGCATGTAGTGTACTTGATCAGATGTGAGTGCGGATTGATGTATATCGGAAAAACTATCCGGCAATTTCGTCGGAGGATCGGAGAACATCTGGTTGACATCTGCCATAAAAGAGACACTTCAATTGCATGCCATGTGTATGTTGCCCATGGCGGGAACGGCAATTGTCTACGCTGGACAGGCATTGATCGGATCATGCCCTCCATGAGACGGGGAAATCTTGATCAATTATTGTTACAGAGAGAATGTTTTTGGATATTTACATTGAATACCTTGACACCTGCTGGACTGAATGAACACATAGACTTCAGCAGTTTTTTGTGAACACTCATTCTCTTATTCCTTCCTAATTTATTTCTCGTTTTTGGTCGCCAGTGCTTGAACTCGTTGGTGACTTATTCCGTCTTTGCTTGGTGGTTTGATAATACTATCCGTTTTAGTCAACTGATACATCGAATTAACAAATCGATGATCTTGTAGTTTTTGTTTTACTTTTCATATCTATCTCATTTCATCAACTTTAAGTCCTATTCTGCTCTATATTCCTTACACGCACCTTGCCTGCCTAAAATGCCGTCTTTTGTTGTCAGAGTGCAGCATTCTGATCTTCGCTGCACCTTTCTGTAATGTATGAGGGTCGCATAATATATGAGATGCCTCCGGGCTTACTGCGCATGCGCCGTTGTTAGGGACGCATCTGGTTCACAGCTTGGCTTCACGAACAAACCACCGTGACGTCACCTTCGGTGCCCTCAGGCGCGCGTTATTAGCCGGACACGATCTCCGTTCTGCGTCTCAGTATACCAGCCGATGCTGGTGCGCTCATACAGGGCAAGGCACTCATCTACTTTATCTTAGCCTTTTGGTAAGTTTTTATGTTTGCTTAAGTCTCATTTAAGGTGTCTTTTTGGTCATCTGATATTGTTATGTACACCCTTTCTGAATGATATCCTGATGCCCGGTTTTTCTATATCTCCAGATGCCTGTACTTATTCCCAGGTATATTATCCCTATTTACTAGAGATGGGCGAATCGATTCTAACGAAGTGGAATTCGTTTAGAATTTCAGGAAAACTTTGGTTTGAAACGAAGTCGAACTTTGGGGTACTTCGGGTGAACGAAGTGTGCTTTTGATTGATAAAATGGCTGCGAGCACATGGCGCTACATGGGGCAAAGCACTCTGGGAGGAAGAAGGGCATAGCCTGCATGACATGTGCAGAGGTGAAGCCAATGATAGCCGGCGGGATTCTGTGACGTCACCGCACTCTATAAGTCCGGGCGCGACGCTGGAGCTCAAAACTTCTCTCACAGTGCTCATCAGGGAAGGTGCTGCCGCGGCTGATAGCTCTTACTGAAGAATTGATTTTTATACAGCGATTTTTGTGGGGTGTCTCAGCTTGTCTCAGAGACTGTTCTCTTAATGTTCTATTTCTAATTTTTTGGGGTATTGGATCTGAAATCCAGTGTGCGTCCACTGCAGCTGCATATACATTCAATATCCAAGTGGGATCTAAGCCAGTTCCTATTGTATTCATTTAAAGAAACAGCGTTTTTACAATACAAATACCACTTCATTTTTGGCTGCTCAATTCTATTGCGCAATTTACATCCAGGGGTTAATTAAGCATTGTTTTGCTGGTGTGCTGACCCCAAGAAACCGTCTTTTTCAACGCCAAAATATATAAATTTTTCCTGTAGCCTAATTCAAAAGCAAAGGTTAATTACAACTGTATCTCTTGTTGTGTGGCGTAGAAAAAAACACGCAATTGTAACACCGGGTCTGACAAACCCTACTTAGTTTTGTGCCGGCAAAACAAATTCCTCTTTTGGCGCAATTTACATCCAGGGGTTAATTAAGCGTTGTTTTGCTGGTGTGCTGACCCCAAGAAACCGTCTTTTTCAACGCCAAAATATATAAATTTTTCCTGTAGCCTAATTCACAAGCAAAGGTTAATTACAACTGTATCTCTTGTTGAGTGGCGTAGAAAACACGCAATTGTAACACGCTACAACGCTACTAGTTTGTGGGCTAAATTCTTTGGTGCAATTTACATCCAGGGGTTAATTAAGCGTTGTTTTGCTGGTGTGCTGACAAAAATAAACCGTCTTTTTCAACGCCAAAATATATACATTTTTCCTGTAGCCTAATTCATGTCCGAAGGTTAATTAAGCCTGTTTGTGCTTTTACATTTAGTAAAACACACAGTGTTTTTAAACGACACATACAAGTAAATTTTTCCTGGCCATTTGTGGAGCGCAATTTATATCCAAGGGTTACCCAAGCTTGTTACTGGGTTCATTTGGAGTCAAAAACAGGGTGTATATTTATCATATACAGATATCATCATCAAACAGTGTCTGTACATTTTAGAACAAACAGTATGTCAGACAGAGAGGTGGCAGGCTCTGCACCTGCGAGTGGCAGTGGCACAAACATTCCTGGAACAGGCCCAGGTCGCAGCACAGCAAGGGGACGTCGCAGCAGGGGTCACTCGGTGAGGCCACAACTGCCACTGTCATCTAGCGGCCGCGTGTTGTTCAGCAACCCAAGGGATCTTGAATGGTTGACTAGGTAATCCTCTTCCTCCCAGATGACATCTGACAACCCCAACCAAGAGTCGGTGGGAACCTCAGACACAACCATTAGTTGGCATGGCCCGGGAGCAGGTCAGCGGCCCTCACCTGTCCTCAGCCCGCCTCTGTCCCATCCGGTTCCCTCAGCCAGAGATCTACTATGTGGTCTGGGCTCAGCGCCACTATATAGCGTGGATGAACAATTTGAGGAGGGCAGTCAGCAGCTACTTGGCAGCGAAGAAATGAGGCCAATATCGCCTGCTTCTTGCAGTAGGCGGCAAAGTATAGATGTGGAGAGTGGCATGGGAGATCATGTTGTGAGAGGTCAGCCTCAGCATACCAAAACCGGTGATGAGGACAGCAGTGACGATGAAACACAAATAGATGATGATGTAGCCGACCGCACTTGGGAGTCGGGTGAGGCAAGGGCTTCATCATCGTCAGGAGAAGAGGGCGTCAGCTTGCGCGTCAGGCAGCGGTGCAGCCAGCAAGTGGGTCGTGTGGCCGTGAGTCAGCAGGATAGCAGCAGTGTGAGGTCGGGAGCCAAGCGGCCACGGGGTAAAAAACCCGCTTCGCAGGTCCAAGAAAGTAGCAGCACAGGGGCTCAGCGAGGCAGCGGCGGCAGTAGTCACTCAGTGCGGAGCGTTGGCGGTAAAATCCGATACTCGGCGGTGTGGCAGTTCTTTGCTAAGACACCGGAGGAGCCGAATAGGGGTATATGTAGAATCTGTGGGCAGAAAGTGAAGCGTGGCCAGGGAGCTAACGTTGGCACCATGGCCCTGCGTCAACACATGCAGCGTCACCATCCGGTGGCCTGGGAGAAACGTGGCTCAGATGTGGTGGTCCATCCTGCCGCCGCAGCAACAGCAGCAGCGCCCAGTGGCATGCATGCCATTGCAGCCAGTCAAGGCTCCACCACCTCTGCAGAAGGGAGCTGTTTCTCTTTGACATCATCTCCCGGTCCAGATGCTCCTGCTCCTCGCTACTCATGGCGCCAGCAGTCGTTCAGCGAGGCGATTGCAAAGAGAACAACAGTAATGCGTCCATCCATCCTAAGGTGCAGCAGCTGACCGGGCTCCTGTCCAAGTTGTTGGTACTGCAGTCCCTCCCTTTCCAAATGGTGGACTCTGCACCGTTCAGAGAACTAATGGCTTGTGCCGAGCCGAGATGGAGAGTTCCAAGCCGTAATTTCTTTTCCAAAAAGGCAGTACCAGCACTTCATAAATATGTAGAACAGAAGGTGGGCCAGTCCTTGAGCTTATCGGTTTGTTCCAAGGTGCACGCGCGCGCGGATCTGGAGCTGTTAACTAAAGGTCAGGGCCAGTACATGTCCTTTACGGCCCACTGGGTGAATGTGCTTCCAGCCCAGGCACACCAACAACTTGGACAGGAGACGCCGCTTTCTCCTCCACGTTGACAAACTGCTGCACCTGCGCCAATGTCCGCCTCCTCCTCCTCCACCACCACCACCATCTCAGCCTCCACAAGTACTGCTCCATCATACCACATGTGTAGGGCACAGCGGTGTCACGCAGTTCTACACCTTGCTTGCCTCGGCGAACGAAGTCACACAGGGGAGGAACTGCTCCACGTCATGCAGCAAGAAATCGGTTTGTGGCTTTCTACGCGCCAACTGCAAATCGGAACCATGGTGACAGACAATGGGAGGAACATGGTGTCGGCGCTGCACCGAGAGGGATGGTCCATAGCGCCTGCATGGCGCCACGTGTTCAAACTGGTTGTGAAAAGGTTCCTGAAGTCTTCCACCGATCTTCAGAACATTCTGAAAATGGCCAGGAAACTGTGCATGCACTTTATCCATTCGTACAAAGCCAGGAACACCCTCCTCGAGTTGCAGTGGCAGAACGGCCTCCCCCAACACACTCTGATATGCGATGTTTCCACCCGCTGGAATTCCAGCCTGCACATGTTGGACCGACTGTATGAACAGAGAAAGGCCATTAACGATTTTTTGATGATCCAGGCAGACAGAAGTACTCCCCTGTGTAACTTTGATGTCAGCCAGTGGCAGCTCATGCGTGACACCTGCCGTTTGTTGAGGCCATTCGAGGAGGCGACGTTATTTGTCAGTCGCCAGGACTACGGATGAATAACATCATTCCACTGCTTCATGTCCTGGAACAGATGCTGAAAAATCTGTCTGGGCAGTGGACTGGAGACGTGGCGACTACATCTCGTGGCCACATGAGTCCGGTGGGGACTGAAATGGAGGAGGAGGAGGAGGAGGACATTGGAGCAGAAGCATTGTCTGGTGAAATGAGTGGATTTTCTACCCAGGTGACAAGAGAGGAGGAGCAGGAGCAGCTGGAGGAGGTGGATGGAGATGAGGAAGACGAGGCAGATGACCCCCAAGCACCGTGGCAGTATACAGTGGAAATGGAGGCAGGGAGCCCCTCGGAGTCACTTGTGCAGATGGCCCGCAGCATGCTTATTTGCCTGGCTAGTGACAGCCGAATAGTCAGCATCCGGCAGAGGGATGACTTCTGGCTCTCCACCCTATTGGACCCTCGCTACCGGTCCAAAATGGGAGCCTTTTTCCCAGCTATTGAGAGGGAAGACAAATTCAAATACTATAGGGAAATCCTCCGTAATCAGTTGGCTGCTGCCTATGTGTGGCACCATCCCTCCTCTGACAGGTCTGACCGAGGGGTTCCTCAGCGCTCACGTACTACTGCCGCGGCTGCTGGGGGAAGGTGGGGGGGGGTAGGAGCAGTACCAAGCTCACTAACCTAAGTCTGGAGTCACTGATGAGCAGCTTCCTTCACCCGCCTAGTGAGGAGGGCAGTCGCCAGCAAGCAGCAGGACCTGGAGCAGTCCCCTGAACCAACAGGTTGTGGCCTACTTGGACAGCACTCTGCCACCTCAGTTAGAATATCCGCTGGACTACTGGGCAGCCAAACTGGATGTGTGGCCGCAACTTGCCGAGTTTTGCACGGAGAAGCTGTCCTGTCCAGACAGTAGTGTGGCAAAAGGCGGGTGTTGAGTGCGGCGGGGCGATCGTTAACCCAACGAGAACCCGCTTGTCCACAGGAAATGTGGAACGACTGACCTTTGTCAAGATGAATCAGGCGTGGATCGGCCAGGATTTCCACACACCAATGCCTTAGGCATCAGTCTGGTTTCAAACTACCTGCCTCAGCCACTATTCTGATGCCGCCACCCGCCTGATGCCACAAATCTGCTGACAGTTTTTCCATCTGCCTACCACCATCTTTACCAGGGACTGGTATTGCCAACCCACCTCAACACTCTGTCATTGTGCCACTCTATGACCTCATGCTGCTGCTGCTGTTGCTGTTGCCGTGACATCCACACTGTGTCATTGTGCCACTGTCTGACCTCATGCTGCTGCTGTGGCTGCTGCAATGTCCTCCACACTGTGTCATTGTGCCACTGCCTGACCTCATGCTGCTGCCGACGTGACTTCCGCTCTCTGTCATTGTGCCACTCTGTGGCGTCCTCCTGTTTTGCCACCTCCAGAATGTCATTGTGCCACTGCCTGATCTCATGCTGCTGCTGTCCGTGACCTCCACTCTGTGTGATTGTGCCACTCTGTGGCCTAATACTGTTTTGCCGCCTCCAGAATGTCATTGTGCCACTGCCTGATCTCATGCTGCTGCTGTCATGACCTCCACACTGTATCATTGTGCCACTGTGTGGCCTAATACTGTTTAGCCGCCTCCAGAATGTCATTGTGCCACTGCCTGATCTCATACTGCTGCCGCCGTGACCTCCACACTCTGTGATTGTGCCACTCTGTGGCCTAATACTGTTTTGCCGCCTCCAGAATGTCATTGTGCCACTGCCTGACCTCATACTGCTGCCGCCGTGACCTCCACACTGTGTGATTGTGCCACTCTGTGGCCTAATACTGGTTGCCGCCTCCAGAATGTCATTGTGCCACTGTCTGATCTCATACTGCTGCCGCCGTGACCTCCACACTGTGTGATTGTGCCACTCTGTGGCCTAATACTGTTGAGGCCACCTCCAGCATGTCTTTGTGCCACTGCCTGATCTCATACTGCTGCCACCGTGACCTCTACACTGTGTGATTGTGCCACTCTGTGGCCTAATACTGTTTTGCCGCCTCCAGAATGTCATTGTGCCACTGCCTGATCTCATGCTGCTGCTGTCGTGACTTCCACAAATGTGTGATTGTGCCACTCTGTGGCCGAATACTGTTTTGGCCGCCTCCAGAATGTCATTGTGCCACTGCCTGATCTCATGCTGCTGCTTTCATGAAACCCCCACACTGTATCATTGTGCCACCTGTGGCCCGAATACTGTTTTGCCGCCTCCAGAATGTCATTGTGCCACTGCCTGATCTCATGCTGCTGCTGTCGTGACCTCCACACTGTGTGATTGTGCCATTCTGTGGCTTCCTCCTGTTTTGCCACCTCCAGAATGTCATTGTGCCACTGCCTGACCTCATACTGCTGCCGCCGTGACCTCCGCTCTCAGTCATTGTGCCATTTTGTGGCTTCCTTGTGTTTTTTCCACCTCCATAAAGTCAGTGTGTCACTGTCTGACCGCATGCTGCTGTGGCTGCCGCCGTCACCTCCACACTCTGTCACTAATGTTGCCACCTGAGCTCTCAGCTTGTTTTTTTCCAGCTTTCGCTGGCATGACTTTATCAGGCTACATTCCCGCTTGAGTTTTTTGGTCAGTTTTGCCCTCTTAAGTGCCCAGGGAATTTTATAGTGAAGCGATTCTAAGAGCGGCGGCAGTCATCTGCGTGTCATACTAAAACACAACATTGTATGAAGACCAAACCAAGATCCCTCTGCATATTTAAGCATGGCACAACGTTCTACAGCACCCTGCAGGCTCTGTGCAGCCTGGAAATAGCTGCTTTTTAACGCGATTCGTGCCGAAGTAATTCGGAACGAAACAAATTTTGTCGGAAAATTCGGCGAAGTGACCGAATCGAATTTTTGAGAAATTCGCCCATCTCTACCTATTTACCTTTGTGGATTTTGTAAGTATATCTTGCATGCAACATACCTGGTATTGCTTCTTTAATGTTGTGGAAGCATCATGTTTCATTGCCCTTGTTTTTGGGCCCTTTTCCCCTGCTCTATAACATCCCCTGAGGCGACCGTTGGAGGTTCGAAACATGTTGGGACCTGCTTGGCTTCTTTAGGGCATTTTGTATTAGGGTCAGGCTCCGGCAGGATCGCCCTCCTCAGGGCGATAATCCTGTATTTTGTTAGGTTAGGGCTTATTAGTCCTTCCTCTTTAGGGTTATGTAGGAATATTTTTACTGTTTCCTCCACTCATTCTTTTGTTCTATTTAATCCTAGTTGTTTATACCACAGATGCTCGGATGGTGCTTGTGTCCTTTTACCATTCTGTATATATTAAAAGCTACATTTTAATGGCCATTTTTCCCTTTGTTTTTTGGTTTCTTGGTTGAATTTGGTTTAGGGACATTATACTTCATACTCAGTAATTCTGAGAAGCATTAGGATTTACTGTTTCATCCCGGGATGAATGCACCGGCAGCCGGGAGTGAACAGGAGCATCCTGAAAGTAAGTTTGAGTCTTCTCTTCTATTTTTACTCATACCACGACAGACGAATGAGCATTAATTAATCCCGGAACACCCCTTTCAGTTTTAAGCTTTTTTAGACTACCATAAAAAGAGAGTGTTGCTGCGGCTTTTGCTTGGGGTGTTGTCCAAGTACCATAAAATCTGAAATGGATTATCCATGTGTTGTGGACATTTTTCATGTGGAAATATGATTTTTTAATTCACATCATGTTAATTTGCTTGCTCTATATTTCATAACTGTCAATATAGCAGAGGTTAAAGAAACAGCGAGTCTATAGTAAAACTAGCAGCAAAAAAATCTGCATGCCTAATCTCTGTTGCAGATTTTGCTCTATGTTTGTGTGAAGATCTGCCGCAGAAAATTTGTGTATACACGATATAAAAAGAAAAGTAAGAGTGGTCACAGTTAACTAATCAAAAACTCTTAGGTATTAGATTATTTAATTTCTCACCTTCCTCCCTTAAAGTAATATTATTTTCTAAATAATATTTAATACTGGAAAAAAATATTTTTGAAACTTTAGAAGTTTTTGATATAGACACAGTTGGCAATTGTGTCAAATCCTAGCAAACATGAACTGTTTATTTCAGAAGTAATTTCTTAGGCACCAACCCTAAGGAGAATACCTTCTGTAGCAAAACATCATGTTTATCTAAAATGCTAATTCCAATATTTATTGTTTTGTCTCAAGAAAATTAGTTGTGGTGGCATGAAGATAATATTAATGTATTTTAATCTCCCATTTTAGGATTATGTTCAATTGGCAGCAAAACAGAATTTCAGGATAATAGATTGAAGCATGTGTTAACAGAATATGAATTTAAAGAATTAGAAATACTGTCACATTCTATATCTCAGTCGATTATATTATCATTTTAGTCAAACAAGCTTGAAATAAAACAATTTCCAAGCGCAAACAATGAAACTAGTTGTGCTGTATGTCATTATTATTTTCTCATTTGCTTCTTGTACCTACATGTTTTTTTTCAGGTATTTGGAATAAAAGTAGAGCACACAGGGATAAAGCAGCTACTGCTGCTCCTATTTTTGCATAGTATTTGGCATCAATGAACCATCATGAAACATGTTTTCTGGTCCTATTTATTCTTTTATATATATATATATATTATATAATTATATATATATATATATATATATATATATATATATATAATATATATATATATATTTATTTTGTAATGGCTTGTTGTGCATTTTATAGAAAGAAATCAAAATGTGGGGGTACAGATGATTGACTCCATGACTCCAGTGGCATTTCTTGTGTAGTAAATATAGTAGTAGGATATAGTATTATACTTTATATACTGTATATATTTTGACATGATGCATAAATTTAAAAAATATAATGCAATACAATTTATGTACATCCTCTGCAATGTGTAATCATTAGGTAATGACTTGTGTGTGTGACTATTTCAGTATTTTTTTTTATCAGATACCTACTGAAAATTTTCAAGAAAAGGCTTTAAAGTAATTTGGGACTGGTACTCTTAGGGCGACATTTATGAACGGGGTTGCGCCAATTCTCTGGTGTACTTTGAGCCCAAAAAAAATGTATGAACAGGGTGACTCCAAACTTTGGTGCAATAAGTGCTCTTGTAATGTGCCAAAGACACTTTTTAGTGCGCCCAAGATTAGGGGTATTCTGGGGGTGTGTCTTACCACATTAATAGATGTAGACACATTTATGCCTCTTTGAAGCCAAGTCTAGGCACAGAACAGTTAGAACAGCCAGAGCAGGTTAAAGCTGGTCTGCCTGAGCCTGAGTTGTCGTATTGGCACTACAATGCACCTGTATGTATGAACTGCAGGAGAACAGGTTCATACATTCTCGTGCATTCTACACTACCTTAAAGTTATGTAGAACTAGCCTGTAAGCACCAGGATTCATACATGTCGCCCTTAGTCTTTTAGGACCCTAGCAAAGCTCCTGGCTGCAAGACATAACTCTGATCCCAACAGTATAATACTTAAGATTCCCCAGTCAATAGACATTGGTCATCATTTACTATCGCTGTCTAAACATTAGACAGTGTAAAAATAACATGCAGTCTAAAAATGCACCAGATTTATCATGGTTCTTGATAAGTTGGTGCAGTTTTAGAATTTTCATACTTTTAAACTAGATTTTTTGGCTTACTTTCTACACCAAAATTTTGATGCAATTTCGGTTCAGATTTTGATGCAGCATGTCGCATCATAGCCAGGCCCACTTTTCTGCAAGACCACGTCTACTTTTTGGGAAGCTTTGCTCACCTGCCAAGCAGTGTACTGAAACTGTCATATTGTGATATGCTGCACCGGAATTGCACCACTTTTGGCACATTTTAAGACACTTTTGTGGTGCAACCACATTAATAAATGCAGGCTACTGTGTCCAACCCTAAATAATATTTTTTAATGCTTCACTATAAAATATTAAAGCACATGTTTAAGCAGCTTTGGATCATGTTTGGCTAACCTTTTTAAACATCAGGTTAATTTATTTTCCCTGCAAATAGGTTTTCGACTTGGCTTCTGTCCATTTGGACTCCATTTAACATGTTGCTATAGGATTCATCTTTTCAAAAGGATGGATAAACAGAGACTATCTCATTTGTTTGTCCTGTTAAACAGCAGGATTCTGATAAATGTTTTGTTCTATACTATTCAACTTATTAGCAATATGACTATACATGATCGACATGATTGACCTGTTTGATATTAATAAACAACAGGTTGCTTCTACAGGATGAAACATATATGGTGTGAACCTAGCTTTATCTGTGAATTGATAGAAAGGCTTAGAGGAAATAGAAACCAGGATAGAAGATAGATAGAGTGAGGAAAAAAGTATTTAGACAGCCCCCAATTGTGCAAGTTTTCCCACTTAAAAAGATGAGAGAGGCCTGTAATTGACATCATAGGTAGAACCTCAACTATGAGAGACAAAATGAGAAATGCGAAAACAAATCCTGAAAATCACGTTGTCTGATTTGGAAAGAATTTATTTGCAAATTATGGTGGAAAATAAGTATTTGGTCAATAACAAAAGTTCATCTCAATTCTTTGTTATATATCCTTTGTTGGCAATGACAGAGGTCAAACGTTATTCTGTAAGTCTTCACATGGTTGGCACACACTGTTGCGGATATGTTGGCCCATTCCTCCATGCAGATCTCCTCTAGAGCAGTGATGTTTTGGGGCTGTCGCTGGGAAATACGGACTTTCAACTCCCTCCAAAGGTTTTCTATGGGGTTGAGATCTGAAGACTGGCTAGGCCACTTCAGGACCTTGAAATGCTTCTTATGAAGCCACCCCTTCATTGCCCTGGTGGTGTGCTTGGGATCATTGTCTCATCATTGTCTCAACATTGTTTCATCTACAATGCCCTTGCTGATGGAAGTGGTTTGCACTCCAAATCTCACAATTTATGGCCCCATTCATTCTTTCATGTGCACGGATCAGTCATCCTGATCCCTTTACAGAGAAACAGCCCCAAAGCATGATGTTGCCACCCCCATGCTTCACAGTAGGTATGGTGTTCTTTGGATGCAACTCGGCATTCTCTCTCCTCCAAACACGACAAGTTTTGTTTCTCCCAATCAGTTCTACTTTGGTTTCATTTGACCATATTACATTCTCCCAATACTCTTCTGGATCATCCACATCCTCTCTAGCAAGCTTCAGAAGGGCCTGGACATGTACTGGATTAAGCAGGGGGGACACGGCTGACACTGCAGAATCTGAGTCCCTGGCGGCGTAGTATGTTACTGTTGGTAGCCTTTGTTACATTGGTCCCAGCTCTCTGCAGGTCATTCGTTAGGTCCCCCCGTGTGGTTCTGGGATTTTTTTCACCACTCTTATGATCATTTTCACTCCACAAGGTGAGATCTTATTTGGAGCCCCAGATCGAGGGAGATTATCAGTGGTCTTGTAAGTCTTCCATTTTCTAATCATTGCTCTCACAGTTGATTTCCTCACACCAAGCTGCTTGCCTATTGGAGAACCAGTCTTCCCAGTCTGGTGCAGGGCTACAATTTTGTTTCTGGTGTCCTTCAACAGCTCTTTGGTCTTCACCATTGTGGAGTTTGGAGTATGACAGTTTGAGGTTGTGGAAAGGTGTTTTTTATACAGATAACAAGTTTAAACAGGTGCCTTTACTACACATAATGAGTAGAGGACAGAGGAGCCTCTTAAAGAAGAAATTACAGGTATGTGAGAGCCAGAAATCTTGCTTGTTTGTAGGTGACCAATTACTTATTTTCCACCATAATTTGCAAATAAATTCTTTCCAAATCAGACAATGTGATTTTCTGGATTTGTTTTCTTATGTTGTCTCTCATAGTTGAGGTCTACCTATGATGTCAATTACAGGCTTCTATAATCATTTTAAGTGGGAGAACTTGCACAATTGGTGGCTGACTAAATACTTTTTTTTGCCCACTGTATATAGATAGCTAGATAGATAGATAGATAGATAGTTAGTTAGATAGATAGATAGATAGATAGATAGATAGATAGATAGATAGATAATGCAAGAATATGTACACTGAGAGATATTAGTACAGTAACCAGCATAACCTGATGGTGCGGAGAAATGTAATGTTTAAAGGGAACCTGTTAAATAAGATATGTGATCTGATCATCCAGCAGCATGGTATAGAGCAGGAGGAGCCTGATTGATTTATAGTTTTGACAGGAAAAATTCAAAATAATTTGTATTTTACTACTTTATGTCAGTGGCGTAGCTACAGGGGTCACAGCGGTCACACCCTGCACCCTTGAGCCAGGGGAGCCCACTGGCCCCCTTTGCCACATAGATGTAGTGCTGGGACACATAGACCCAGCAATGCAGCAAAATGCCACAGGGCAGGCACAACGGCTGAGATCCTGTGCTCCCGGCCGTTGAGCCCTCTGTAATAGGCAGCGACACAAGCAGCGCAATGTGATGATGCCTGCTCTGTTGTCTGTATTAGGCCGCAAGCTTATTGCTAGGCTTATGGCCTAATGAGCACTGGATGCAGCATCCGGAGCAGGCGGCGCGATGACGTCATGGCGCGCGCTCTGGATTATGAAAGAAGTGTTCGGGGGAGGAACTGGAGAGAGGTGAGTGTTATTTTAATTATTTTTAATGGGGGCACTATATAACTACCCACTAAAGGGGGTCCTATGTACCTTCTGACTAACCCTATATATAGCTATTCATTAAAGGGGGCCCTATATATACCTACTGACTAGCCCTATAGATATCTATCTACTAAAAGGGCCCTATATACCTTATGGGGCCCTATATCACTACATAGCAACTTGGGGGGGGGGGGGGGGGGGTATTTACCTTTTTATCTACTCGGGGGCCCTATAAAACCTTCTTATCTACTAGGGGTATCTTATATATGTACCTACTGGCTAGTCCTATATACCAGCTTACCTACTGTGGGTCTTTTGTACCTACCTATTGGAGGCGTCCTAAATACCAACCTTTCTACTGGGGAACCCTATGTAGCTACTGAGGGGGATTTATACCTACCTATTTTGGAAACTTATCTACTTGCCTGTTGGAAATACCTTGTATACCTACCTTCCTATTGGGGGAGGCTATGTACCTATTTATTGGGGGAGCTTTATATACCTACCTACTGGGGGGACCCTATATACCAATCTTTCTACTGGGAAACACTATGGGCGACATGTATGAACAGGGCTGTGCCAGATGTCTGCCGTCTTTTCAGCCCGAGATCTAGCACAGTCCAGTTCACTATATTTTTAAAACTCCCGCACGCCAATATCAGGCGCATTACAGAGTGCCCACGGCACTTTGTAATGTGCCTTATTTGGGGGGGGGGTGCGGGAGGCGGGGCGTACTAGAACCATATGAAGCCACACATTTATAGCTTCAGTACAGCAAAACTAGGTGCATTAGTGCTGGAACAGGTAAACCACTTTAAAAGAGGTTTACCTGAGCCAGAAGTGTCGTTTCTGTGCTAGAATGTGCCTGATTTGTGACCTGCAGTAGACCGGGTTCATAAATTCGGGCGCATTCTATACTATTACAATGTGATTCAAAATTGGCATCTTAGCGCCATAAATCATACATGTCGCCCTATATCGAAGGGGAACTTAATATAAAGAGTATTCCCCCTTTTCTGACTAATTTTTAGGGTCTAACCTAACTAAACGGAACGTCTACTTATATGCCTGCCTAATTTGGGGGTGTTGCCTGCTATATGGTGTGTGTAGCTACCTACTGGGGGTCCTATATTCGGTTGGGAGCACTTTCACTGCTTGGGGTTATTACCATTTGGGGTATTCTAGTTGGGGAGTTTGTACTGAGGTTGGAATTGGGAGGGAAGTGCTGGAAAATGAGGAGTTTAATGTGCTTATGTGATAAATTCTGCAGAGACGAGACGTGGCTGGGAGAAGTCATCATGGTGGTCTGTAGTGAATTGAGAAGAAAAGTGAAAGAGAATGACTCCCATTATTTGTCATGATGGTCTGGACCAGATGAAGAAGGAAAAGGCAAGAGAACAACTCTCATCGGGTAAAACATCACCTGTGAGTGCCTAAATGTAACTGCACTGTAATCAATTATACTACTGCAGAACCTGCATATCTACCATTAAATGGTCAGTGTATGAGTCTTTAGCTACGCCCCTGCTTTACGTTTCTGCCTATTCTGGGTCCAGTGAGTAGTCTTATCAGTGATTGACAGCATTCCCTGTATGAATGAACACACAGAGATAGCTGTCAATCATTGTTAAGACCTCCCACTGAACTTCTTAACTCAAACTTAGCAGAAAATTAATACAAAAGATGAAAAGTATTAATGTATTAAATCATTTCCCATAAACCATCTACCAATCTGCTCAGTACCTCCTGCTCTATAATAAGCTTCTCAGATAGCATATTTAGTGTGACAGGATCTCTACCAAAATAAAATTGAACAAAAAACAGCTATAATCAAAATTAGATCACGTTCACAAAACAGTTAAAGGCTCTGTTTGAAGTTTACATTAATATCTACACTGGCACAGCACGCTGGACTAACATCCTCACAGCCCCAGTTAATGGGGTCTAGGTGCTCTTGATAGCTGTTCTTTAACAGATCCAGCACTGCTAATATGGTCATGATGGTGGTGTGAACATCTTGTTAAAATGGGGTTTGGTATAATAGCATGATATTCTGTTTACATATGGTAATAATGGCTTGTAGATATAGAACATTCTATTCTCTCACAATCAACCTTCCAGGTCCCTGTATCTCTGTGTATAATTAATGTGATGCTACACAAATGTATTCTGCTCGGTTTATTTGAACTGTTACAATTTTCTGCAAAAAAAAAAAAAAAACTGGCAGCAGATGGCACCACAATCAATGCAGCTTTTTGTGCTCTTGCTAAGTTGAGACCTCACAATTGCTACCTGTGTCAGAGAGAGTAAGAAATAACAAGTCCAATTAAAAGCAGAATCATGTTAATTACGTTAGAAAGCAAACATAAAATAGAAAAAAGTTATTCCTGAAAACAAATTTCTATTCCAAGATCAGCCTGATATTCATTGGATGATGCATTGAGCAATTAAATAAAATTATATGTTAAGCTTGTGAAATGATGTTTATGTCACTAAGCTGATACTTGAACACAGATTTGATAAGCCTCATTAAACTGAGAACACACTTTTATAGGTTTACGTCTTATTTCCAAGACAATTTCCAACACAAAATAGTATTAACTAAGTCCTTGGTTTATAAGCAAATTATATTTTCTTCAGAGAAAAACCCTTTTTTATATTATCTTCAATATTATTGTATTTAGATAATGCTCTATATCAGGTGTGTACAACCTTTTCTAGTTCACATGATTCATTGTCAGATTTTAAAACTCACCAGGCCCAAATAATACTCAAACTGGTTATCCCACTTGAGACATTTCTAGAATTGCATTACATGACATTATTTATCATAAATGTCTGATGGTTGGGCCTTCCACTTCTTGAACTCCCACCTATTGGCACAATGGGGTCTCTACCGCCTGTTTGGCACTACATACATGCTATATGCTATACATAAGTTAGATAGGGGTACCCCCTCAAAGGATCAATTTGGGTAAAACAAGGACACTGCTGCCAAATGCAGGGCCTAAGGATGTGATGCATAACACAGGGATTTAAAGAACTTAAGTCATGGTCTGTACTTGGTATAATACAATAATATCTTTCCTATAAGTTACTTAACTTCTTGCGGACCACTTGTAGACTTTAAACATCTAGGAGGTCTGCGGGTGACTCTGCAAGGATGTTCCTAAATGGAGTTTGTGGATTTTTCAACTGCACAGAGATTGTGCAGATATGGGAGTAGAGAACTGTCTGTCAGCAACAATTGAGGTCTACAGAGAGAAGGCAGCAATTGTTCATTATTGCCCCTGCCTTCCTGACCGCTTTTTACATTGCCATCAATGAGCACAACATTATGTATACAGCTCAGCAGAAAGCGTTTGGGCTTCCTGCTTCTTGTCTTTGTTTTCTTTGTATAAAAAACATGAAAATAGGGCAAAAAAAATGACCACCCAACCACAACTTTTACCTCTCATTCTGAAGACAGATCAGTTCTGAAGACATGAAAATAGATCACTTATATGTAACTATTTTTACTCAGACAGGTGCTTTCTTCTATTGCAGTAGTTTTGCTGTTTATGGCTATTACTTTTTACAGATAAGACAATGAAAATTAGAAGAGATGAAAACCTTTATATGCGTCAAAATTTACTCCATAGGGATCCCTTCATTATCCACAACTGTATGCTCTAATGTCACATGTTTGTCTCCTATTTTTCTTAATCATGCATGAATATGTTGATATATTTGTTGGACAAGAAGTCAGTCCTCAATCCTGATATGCTGTTCATCATGAATTTTCAGATCTAAAGGGGGTATTCTGAAAACTGACCTAAAAACAAACAAAAAAAAATGATGAACAGATTTCCATACCAACCCATAAACTCATTGTTGCCCTGTGATTGCAATCAACTGCTAAATTGCAATCAAGTTCCCAGCATAACTAAATTAAATCACTCTTATCACTGTGAAACATTTCAAAAAGTATGTGTCTGTTGATTTTGAAAAAGATAAATCTAGAGGAACAGTGACTGTATCACTGTAATCATCACTCTTATAAAATCTAGAAAGTCTTATAACCCTTCCTCAAATTATTTTCTTCCAATTAGAGAAACTGAAGATAGTCAATGTACAGCTTGTATAACAGTGTAAATTTGGTGTGCCCTCAAAATAATTGAACACACAGCCATCAGTGTCTAAACTACTGGCAAGAAAAGTGAGTACACCTCTAAGTGAAAGTGGATAAATTGTGCCCAAAGTGTCAATATTTTGTGTGGGCACCATTATTTTCCAGAACTGGCTGTGTTGTTATTTTGAGGGTACACCAACTTTGTACTGTAATATTACCTGTATGCTTGCTATTTTACATTGTATCAAAGAGTTTTTTTTTTCCCATGAAAAGATATAATAGAATATGTACAAAAATGTGAGGGGTGTACTCCCTTTTTCTGAGATACTGTATGTAAAGGTATAAGTTTATGATGTCCATATGACTGCTATAAAGCAAAATACTAAGTGCCATTAACATAACAGAGCAGCAGCTCAAGCAAGATGGCCACCTTCATAATCATGTGCAGAAAATAAAAAAAATAAAAATCAGCAGAAAATAGAAAAAAAAAAGTTATTGTGTTTAGGAGAACAAATCTTTAAAAGTGTTTTCTAAGAGTCACTTTTAATTTTCATAGAAATATGCTCCCCAGATACTAAGGGAGACATATATGGAACTGGAACGAAGTGCATTTTCGAATCTATTTTTCAGTATCAAATGCGCCTGAATGTATGAAAGTGGTTTTTGTGTGATTATAAATGGTCTAAAGTTCATTGCACCTCACCTATGTGTTTGGCACATTATGGAACTTAGGCGCATAAGTAATGCGCCAAACATGTATAATGGCTATATATATATAGGCTGGAACTGAAAGAAAGGTCATTAGAATAGCATGTCAGTGAATAGAAACTATGGTACTGATTTTGCTTGGTGTGGTGTTCTGGCTCTTGCTGTATGTAGAATAAAAGGTGAGAGCAGCAAAAATAAATTTCAAATTTAATATAGTAAAAATTAAAAATGTAAAAATCTGACAACATCATCAGTAGGTTATTTAATGTAAAATTAGTTTTAGATTCTATTAATTTTAAATACATTTTATAGGATATATTTTTATATTTTGGGATATATATTTTTATTATAATTTTATATGATAACATTTTTATTATATTTAAAATAATTTAATTTATTGTTTTTATTTTTTATAAATT